>CM046381.1:2794533-2939403 GCA_025413485.1 Ficus microcarpa | reverse complement strand
TTGGAATCCTTCATAGAAAACCTCTCAAGTACTTTATCAATGTATAAAGCTTGGGAGAGTGCTATCGTTTTGTTCTTTCTATCTCTAAAGAGTTGAATACCAAGAACATAACTAGCTTCTCCTAAGTCCTTCATGTCAAACTGTTTGGCTAACCAAACTTTGACAGATGATAGTATTGCCACATCGTTTCCAATAAGCAATATATCATCCACATAGAGTACAAGGAACACCACTTTCTCGTTCTTGATACATTTATAAACACATGGTTCATCAATGTTTTGTTTGAATCCATAAGTTTTGATCGCTTGATCAAACCTAATATTCCAAGAACGAGATGCTTGCTTTAATCCATAAATGGATTTAAGCAACTTGCATACTTTGTCTTCTTGGCCTTTTGCCTTGAATCCGTCTGGTTGTATCATATAGATATCTTCCTCAAGAGAGCCATTTAAGAAAGCTGTCTTGACATCCATTTGCCAGATCTCATAATCGAGAGCAGCCGCAATGGATAAAAGAATGCGGATTGACTTAAGCATTGCTACAGGCGAGAAGGTTTCTTCATAGTCGATTCCTTCTTTCTGCGTATAGCCCTTCGCTACAAGTCTTGCCTTGAAAGTTTCCACTTTCCCATCCACACCTCTCTTCCTCTTGTATACCCACTTACACCCAATCGGTTTTATGCCTTGGGGTAAGTCTACAAGTTTCCAGACTCCGTTGGAATCCATAGATTCCATCTCGGCGTTCATAGCCTTTTGCCAAAGACTAGAATCAACATCCTCCATAGCTTCCTTGTACGTAGCCGGATCATCAATATGTTCTATGGATTCTGCTTCATAAACTTCACCACTGAACATGTACCTTTCAGGTTCCCTGATAATCCTCCCACTACGACGAAGCTCCTGTGGTTGTTGATTCTTTAGTGATTTTTCCGCAGGGTTTTCTGTGACTTTAGGAACATCCAAACCCGAAGTCATCTCCTCAAGCACTACTTTGCTACGAGGTTTAAAGTCTTCCATGTAACTTTCCTCAAGGAATGTTGCATGTGTTGAAACAAAGACTTTATTTTGCTTTGGATTATAGAACAGACCACCTTTTGTCCCTTTTGGATAGCCAACAAACAAGCACACTTCTGATCGTGACTCCAATTTCTTCGCTTCCTTATCCAGGACGTGTGCCGGACAACCCCAAATTCGAATATGATTCAAATTAGGTTTCCTACTCGTCCATAACTCATAAGGAGTTTTAGGAACCGATTTGGAGGGAACGTTATCCAGAAGATAGCATGCAGTTTGTATGGCGTGCCCCCAAAATGATAAAGGTAAAGTGGAATAACTCATCATAGACCGGACCATATCCAATAGGGTCCTATTCCTTCTCTCAGCTACACCATTCTGTTGAGGAGTACCAGGTGCAGTCAACTGGGATTGTATCCCATTCTCTATCAAATATCCTAAGAACTCATCCGATAGGTATTCCCCACCTCGATCCGATCGAAGTGTCTTAATGGACTTGCCTAATTGTTTCTCCGCTTCAGCCCGAAACTCTTTGAACTTGTCAAAGGCTTCGCTTTTGCGGGTCATTAAATAGACATATCCATACCTTGAGTAATCATCAATAAAAGTGATATAATACTCATACCCACCACGTGCTTCTATGTTCATGGGACCACAAACATCTGTATGCACAAGTTCTAAAAGTTTCTCGGCACGACCATCCTTGGCAGCAAAGTGCCGTTTAGTCATCTTGCCCTCCAAACAGGATTCGCATTGTGGCCAAGGTTCAACCTCGTACAAGTCGAGGCATTCATCTTTTACCATCCTTTGAATTCTGTTAAGGCTTATGTGACCAAGTCGTAAATGCCAAAGATATGATTTGTTAGAGTGAGAAGACTTATGTCTTTTAGAGTTCTTTTCCAATTCTGTATCAAGCAGTGAGTGCATCTTAGGTTTGATAAAATAAAGATTTCCATGCATCCATCCATTACAGATAAGAGAATTGTTTTTCCTAATAACAACTTTATTATTAAAAGAAACTGAATAAGAATCTTTAATTAAACAAGCTACCGAAATTAGGTTCCTCTTAAAATTAGGAACATAAAAACAATGTCTCAAAACAATAAACCTAAATTCATCAAAATAAAGATGCACTTCTCCCACTGCTTCAGCTCGCACCAACGTCCCATCGCCGGTTCTTAACGTAAAGTCCTCCTCATGCAGACTTCTCGTTACCTTGAACCCCTGTAGAGAAATACAAACATGGTTAGTAGCTCCAGAATCTATAACCCAATTGTCCTTAGATTCTTCCACTAAACAACCCTCAAGATACAGGACATTGAAATTACCTTTCTGCTTTTGCAAAGCCAGGAAATCTCGGCAATCCTTCTTGAAATGTCCTTTCTTCCCACAGTGAAAGCACTTAACCTTTTTGGGGTCCACCTTTTGCTTCTTAGTCTTGGTAGACTTCTTAGAAGCAGGTGCATTCACCGCAGGCTTATTCCCCTTGTTCTTCCCTTTTTCCTTCTTCCTTTTGGGATTAGGAACAGACGAACTAGGTTCAGCCAAATTTGCCTCAGCCTTAGATCCAGAACCCTTAAAAATGTTCTCAAAGGCTTGCAACTCTTTCATCAATTCCGTTAAAGACATCTCCTTCCGGTTAAGGTTGTAGGATGCCTGAAACAAATCGAAATCCTTGGATAAGGTTTGAAAAACCATAACCAGTTGAGTTGCAGCATCGATCTCAGCCCCATTTGCCTGAGCTTCAGACAAATAAGCCATGACTGTCATCATGTGCTCCTTGATGGGAGTTCCAACCTTCTGCCTGCAGTTCATGAGACCTTTGATAGCATCGGTCTTAGCCTGGATAGTTTGTTCACCAAACATTTCCTCCAGGTTATCCATGATCTGCCTAGCAGTTTGATGTTCCTCATGCTGTTTCTGGAGCACGTTAGACATGCTCGCCCGAATATAGCACATGGCACTAAGGTTGGAATTGTCCCAGCGCTCAAGCGCTACAAAATCCCTATCAGGAGCATCGATCGTAGGCGTAGGTGGTCGAGGTTGGGTTAGGACAAAACTGTGTTTCTCAAAGTTTAGGACGATTAGCAAGTTCCTTTTCCAGTCATTAAAATTCTCGCCAGTTAATTTGTTTTGCGTAAGTATCACAGATAAAGGGCTTGACATTTTGATCTATAATAAGAAAACATGTAATAAGTATGAGCAAACATCCTATCAGTTTATAAAATATGATTTTGTAATGAAACAAAAAGATCTATATGCAATCTAAATGTTCATGTGTAAAACCCTTAAAACACATACCTTACAACGACAATTCCTAGCTACCGCTTTCTAAGCTACCGAGGGGTAGTCATAGAATAACTAGCCAAGAACACGGATCCCTTCCGATTAATACATATTCATCCATGGAACAAACTCCATTAAATATATATTAACTATCGTTTATTTGGCCACTAATTTACATAACAGAGCCTCGAGGGAGGGTTAATAAATAAAGTAGTATGAGTGTGTAACCATCGTTTCCAATTTTGAATCCATATTTTACATCCGCCACCGAGGGGTGATCTAAACATAAAATATGCCCAAAATTGTTATCCTTTCGGAAATCCAAATCAGTGTGCGCTCTAGGTAAGATACCTATCCGAAGGGAATTCTCGGATCGAAACCGAGTAGTAGGCACTACCATGCGTAACTATTGGACCAACGATGGAGGCCGTAGGTCTTAGTGTGTAAAACCTTCTCCCACTCAATCTTTTAAATTAGGGTTTTTGTTTTTTTATGCATAAACAATATTTATTGAGTGGCACTCCCTAGTCTATATGGCATGTTATCAATACATCATGAAATAGTATTACATATTCATATAGCAAGTCATCATCCATGGTTTGCAAAATATGTAAATAGCCGTGGATCATGATTCCATCCTAGAGAAAAGAAAATTGCAAAATTTACAAAAATTAACCGAAACATATATCGGCCTTCATTTGTAGATCCATGCCGTGTATCCTTCTTCAATGTGTCTTCCTTCTCCAATGTCACATCTTTTTAAATTTAAAATTAAATTTAAATTTCAAAAAAGATTATATGTGATTTTTAATTTTAATCAAAATTACAAAATATCAAAATTTAAATTAAAAATCCGGTTTATTAAATTTTAAAATTTAAATTTGAAATTTCCAAATTTAAAATTTGAAATTTCCAAATTTCAAATTTAAATCACAAAATTTTAAAATTCATAATAATATCCATTAAATTTAAATTTAAATTTTCAATTTTGATTTCCAAATTATCAAAATCACATATCATTGGAAATTAAATTTTCAAAAGATTCTTGTGATTTTTTTTTTAATACAAAAAAAAATTTTTTTAATTAAAAAAATTTCCAAAAATAAAAAAATCACATCCTTTGAAAATTTCCATACCTTCGTTCATCTTCAATCTCCTTGAATCCATTGTAGCCCGAATTTTACAAAAAAATTCCTATGCCGTTTCCGGCTTACAAAATTTCTAGGAATTGAAAGAACGACCTAGCGGTGATTATAGACCGCATCTATTACACTTGAAAAACCTAGATACAAATTCTAACCTCTATGGAATCATGACCGGCAAAATTGAACAAGCATCATATATTATCAAAATAATATAAAGCATTCATCCATACATCCATTCATAATATATTTAACATACTCAAAATAAAACCTAGAGTGCCAACTCTCTAAAATATTTCATTAATGCATGGAGAGAAATTTATTTGATCAAATAATTTATATTATATGCATGATCATGAGTTGGCTCTGATACCAGTTGTTGGAAAAATCGGATCCGGTATTGGAGTTACGGCGCAGCGGAAGTTTTAAAATTTTTATGCCGTTTCCGGAAAAGAAGCTCATGATGCATATAACAATAAATTAATTCATGATCAAGCGTACCTTATTTCTTGGATTCCGGAATTGCTAGAGCGTTTGACCAACGTGTCTTCTCTACTATTCTCGAGTTCCACGTCTCAAAGTGTGTGTGGGCACACGTTCTATGAATCCAAGCGACCGGTATTTCTTTCCGAAGTCTAGATCCCTCCTTCTCAATTCCGATGATCCTCGTTGAGAATTTGATCCAACTTCTTTCTTCAAAACTACAAAACAGAAACCGGTTAACCTCCTATGAAAATAATCACTCGGTTTAACCTTTCTCGCAGTTTTGATTCAATGGAATTTTCTTTCTTTTTCTCTCTCACAAGAAAGCCGAATTTTTGATGTGGAAGAAAAAAAATTTTTTTTTATTATTAAAAAACGTTTTTCCCTTTTAAAATTATCAAAAATTGGTTTTTCAAGAACTCCTAGCCTTTATATAGTATTACAATCCTTTTCAAAATTTATCTCCTACTTGAAAAATAATTAATAATTATTTTCCGGATAAATCTTGAACCAAAAGATCATACAACTTTAGGGCTAGATTCATTGAACCTAAAAACAAATTTCAAGAGGAAATCCCCTTTAAAATTCGGCCACAAAGTGAGAGAAATCTTGATTGGTGGTTTAAATTTTAAATCAAGAATCTAGACTAGTCAAAAGATCCTAGTCCTATCTAGATTCAAACTTCTTTTAAACCTTTTCGAATTTAAATAGGATTCACATATTTGAATAAATATTTTCCATAAACATTATCCATATTAATTAATTTAAATTAATGAAATATTTCAAATTTTCTTTCCTCACAAAAACCATGCACCTCTTTAATTAGGAAAGAAAAATTCATGAAATAATCTCCATTATTTAAACCAATTAATAATTAAATGTTAGGAATATATTTAAATAATTTTGAAACAAAATTTTCTTCCCTCCATACAATTAAAAAACGTGCACCACTTTTAATTAGGAGAGAAAAATTTTGTTTTCCAAAATTCAAATACAATCTTATTTTCAAAATTCAAATTAACCAATCACATGTTGACAAATCATTTGTCTACAAATTTCACATGTCCAATCCTTTCTGGATTGCATGTTAGAGAGTACCATGTCTTAATAGACATTACAAAATTCCATTTACAATTTACCGATCTCATTAGGAACAAATCCCGAGACGCTTCGTGGAACTATATGAGCTAATAGAGGGACCCGATGGAAATATGTAAAGAGGCTCCTATAATTGTGAAAAATTAATCCCAGATTAATTATCCATCAATTATCAACTTCAAAACTATTCCACTAAAAGTTTGAAGCTGAACTCCTGTTTACATACCGTATTACGAAAGCTCTCTCACGTAGTGCTTCTTCCATGATTTATTCATCGCTTGCTTAATCCCATATGTTATCCATGATTGAATTAAGGACTTTTTCCGTTTTACCTTTTCAATCATTTTAACTTAAAGTTCAATTATTCTCCATTGAAAGAACCACCAATTGTAAAACCATACAATTGGAAAACCACCAGAGAACACAAAGTAAACCGATGGCCAAGATCTTGTTATACTATCTTTCAATCCCCGAATAATACCTTTAAGTAGATAACATTTACTATCATTAAGATAGCTATGGATTCCGTATCTATGAATCTTGATTTCTCCATCCATAAGTCATGCACCCAAAACACAAGTATGTTGACCATGAATTAACAGTGTCTCACCTTTAGTGCATCAAAGTACATAAGTCATGGATGCGAACTCAAGTAATCATTTCAGGATTAAGATTAATGCAGGATGATAATCAAAGTATCATTGATTCTTATAAACGGAATTATTAAACCGAATCAATTAACACTTTAGGTCCAGTCCAATGTCATACCTCAATACTGGTATACATTAAAGTTTCTACTCGGAACCTATCCGATGGTCAAGACAAACCATCCCTCCAAGGAAGTAGACAACCTTTACAATCTTATCATGAATAAGATCCCCAAATCTTATTCCGTTGATTGCGGACTATTTATTTAGACTGTTATCAAATTACCACATCTTCTATGCATACCCCGTATACATATGGTAATTCGATATATTACCAACAGCCTAGGAGTATTTTATGTTTGCTCAAAATAATTATACAATCAACAAATGAAAGTAAATAGGACACAACTTATTAAACATGAATAATTTCCTCTTATTAATATCAAAATGTCATATTTACAGAAAATCCCTAAGATTTTCTATCCTTAGGGCACCTATAGATCCCAACAGCTGGATCATATTCTCAACGAAGAACATCGGAATTGAGAAGGAGGGATCTAGATTTCGGAAAGCATTACCGGTTGCTTGGATTCATAGAACGTGTGCCCACATACACTCTGAGACGTGGAACTCGAGAATAGTAGAGAAGACACATTGGTCAAACGCTCTAGTAATTCCGGAATCCAAGAAACAGGTACGATTGATCATGAATTTAATTTATTGTTATATGCCTCATGAGCTTCTTTTTCGGAAACGGTATAAAAATTTTAAAACTTTCGCTGCGCCGTAACTCTGATACCGAATTTGATTTTTCCAACAACTGGTATTAGAGCCAACTCATGATCATGTATATAACATAAATTATTTGATCAAATAAATTTCTCTCTATGCATTAATGAAATATTTTAGAGAGTTGACATTTTAGGTTTTATTTTGAGTATATTGAATATATTATGAATGAATGTATGGATGAACGAATGTTTTATATTATTTTTATAATATATGATGCTTGTTCAATTTTGCTGGTCATGATTCCATAGAGGCTAGATTTTGTGTCTAGGTTTTTCAAGTGTAATAGGTGTGGTCTATTATCATCGCTAGGTTATTCTTTCAATTACTAGAATTTTTGTAAGCCAAAAACGGCGTAGGAATTTTTTTTGTAAAATTTGGGCTATAATGGATTCAAGGAGATTGAAGATGAACGAATGTATGGAAATTTTCAAAGGATGTGATTTTTTTTTTTTGGGAATTTTTTCAATTAAAAACGTTTTTTTTAATAAAAAATATCACATAATCTTTTTGAAAATTTTAATTTTCCAACGATATGTGATCTTGATAATTTGGAAATCAAAATTGAAAATTTAAATTTAAATTTAATGGATATTATTATGAATTTTAAAATTTTGTGATTTAAATTTGAAATTTGGAAATTTGAAATTTTTTGAATTTTAAAATTTAATAAATCGGATTTTTATTTAAATTTTGATATTTTGTAATTTTGATTAAAAGTAAAAATCACATATAATCTTTTTCAAATTTAAATTTAATTTTAAATTTAAAAGATGTGACATTGCAGAAGGAAGACACATTAAAGAAGGATACAAGGCATGGATCTACAAATGAAGGTTGATATATGTTTTGATTAATTTTTGTACATTTTGCAATTTTCTTTTCTCTAAGATGGAATTATGATCCACGGCTATTTACATATTTTGCAAACCATGGATGATGTGTTGCTAGATGAATATGTAATTCTATTTCATGATATATTGAGAATATGCCATATAGACTAGAGAGTGCCATTCAATAAATATTGTTTATGCATGAAAAATAAAAACCCTAATTTAAAAGATTGAGTGGGAGAAGGTTTTACACACAAAGACCTACGGCCTTCATTGTTGGTCCAATAGTTACACATGGTAGTGCCCACTACTCGGTTTTGACCCGGGAATTCCCTTCGGATAGGTATCTTACCTAGAGCACACACTGATTTGGATTTCCGAAAAGATAACAATTTTGGACATATTTTATGTTTAGATCACCCTTCGGTGGCGGATGTAAAATATGGATTCAAAATTAGAAACGATGGTTACATACTCATGCTACTTTATTTAATAACCCTCCCTCAAGGCTCTGTTATGTAAAGTAGTGGCCAAATAAACGATAGTTAATATATATTTAATGGAGTTTGCTCCATGGATGAATATGTATTAATCGGAAGGGATCCGTGTTCTTGGCTAGTTATTCTATGACTACCCCTTGATAGCTTAGAAAGCGAAAGCTAAGAATTATCGTTGTAAGGTATGTGTTTTAAAGATTTTATACATAAACATTTAGATTGCATATAGATCTTTTTATTTCATTACAAAACTAAATATTATAAACAAAAAGGATATTTGCTCGTACTTATTACATGTTTTCTTATTATAGATCAAAATGTCGAGCCCTTTATCTGCGATACTTATGCAAAACAAATTAACTGGCGAGAATTTTAATGACTGGAAAAGGAATTTGCTTATCGTCCTAAGCTTTGAGAAACACAGTTTCGTCCTAACTCAACCTCGACCACTTACGCCTGTGATCGATGCTCCTGATAGGGATTTTGTAGTGCTTAAGCGCTGGGACAATTCCAACCTAAGTGCTATGTGCTATATTCGGATGAGCATGTCTAACGTACTGCAGAAACAGCATGAGGAACATCAAACTGCTAGGCAGATCATGGATAACCTGGAGGAAATGTTTAGTGAACAAACTATCCAGGCTAAGACTGATGCTATCAAAGGTCTCATAAACTGCAGACAGAAGGTTGGAACTCCCATCAAGGAGCACATGATGACAGTCATGGCTTATTTGTCTGAGGCTCAGGCAAATGGGGCTGAGATCGATGTTGTAACTCAATTGGTTATGGTTTTCCAAACCTTATCCAAGGATTTTGATTTGTTTCAGACATCCTATAACCTTAACCGGAAGGAAATGTCTTTAACGGAATTAATGAAAGAGTTGCCAGCCTTTAAGAACATTTTTAAGGGTTCTGGAACTAAGGCTGAGGCAAATGTAGCTGAACCTGGTTCGCCTGCTCCTAATCCCAAAAGGAATAAGGAAAAGGGGAAGAACAAGGAGAACAAGCCTGCCGTGAATGCACCTGCTTCTAAGAAGTCTAAAAAGACTAAAAGCGAAAGGTGGATCCCAAAAAGTTTAAGTGTTTTTACTGTGGGAAGAAAGGACATTTCAAGAAGGATTGCCGAGAATACCTGTCTATTCTAAAGCAAAAAGGTAATTTCGATGTCCTGTATCTTGAGGGTTTTTTAGTGGAAGAATCTAAGGATAATTGGGTTATAGATTCTGGAGCTACTAACCATGTTTGTATTTCTCTGCAGGGTTTCAAGGTAACGAGAAGTTTGCGTGAGGAGGACTTTACGTTAAGAACTGGTGATGGGACGTTGGTGCGAGCTGAAGCAGTGGGAGAAGTGCATCTTTATTTTGATGAATTTAGGTTTATTGTTTTGAGACATTGTTTTTATGTTCCTAGTTTTAAGAGGAACCTAATTTCGGTAGCTTGTTTGATTAAAGATTCTTATTCAGTTTCTTTTAATAATAAAGTTGTTATTAGGAAAAATAATTCTCTCATCTGTAATGGATTGATGCATGGAAATCTTTATTTTATCAAAGCTAAGATGCACTCACTGCTTGCTACAGAATTGGAAAAGAACTCTAAAAGACATAAGTCTTCTCACTCTAACAAATCATATCTTTGGCATTTACGACTTGGTCACATAAGCCTTAACAGAATTCGAAGGATGGTAAAGGAGGAATGCCTTAACTTAGGTTGAACCATGGCCACAATGCGAATCTTGTTTGGAGGGCAAGAGGACTAAACGGCACTTTGTTGCCAAGGATGGTCGTGTCGAGGAACTTTTAGAACTAATGCATACGAATGTTTGTGGTCCCATGAACATAGAAGCACATGGTGTGTATAGATATCACTTTTATTGATGATTACTCTAGGTATAGATATGTCTATTTGATGACTCACAAAAGCAAATCATTTGACAAGTTCAAAGAATTTCAGGCTGAAGCGGAGAAATAATTAGGCAAGTCCATTAAGATACTTCGATCGGATCGAGGTTGGGAATACCTATCGGATGAGTTCTTAGGATATTTGATAGAGAATGGGATACAATCCAAGTAGACAGCACCTGGTACACCTCAACAAAATGGTGTAGCTGAGAGAAGGAATAGGACCCTATTGGATATGGTCCGGTCTATGATGAGTTACTCCACATTACCTTTGTCATTTTGGGGATACGCCATATAAACTGCATGCTATCTTCTGAATAACGTACCCTCCAAATTGGTTCCTAAACCTCCTTATGAGTTATAGATGAGTAGGAAACCTAATTTGAATCATATTCGAATTTGGGGTTGTCCGGCTGTAATGCCCGCACCTACGTAGGGCCGTTGCCATACATACTTAAATTACTTATTGGTTTCGATAGCTTAAACTTACTTAGAAATTTGAGAATATATTTTTTTTTTAAACATATGTAAATAGAAGAGTTCACATAGTAACTTATCATATATATACATACTGAAAGGTAAAGACATACTCAAGTCTTCAAACTTCATATTTACATAATTTTATTTTAAACTGTATATATATATACGTATCATTAAAAAGCTTGTGGATAATTTGCGTAGTGGTATCCCACACGGCCCTTCGCTCGCCGCATCGTCCACATGACCCACCAACTAAGCTGCAGGCTTCTTACCTACAGTATGAAATATACTGGTGAGCTTTCGCCCAGTAAGCACAAACATAATCTCACAAAATATAACAAATGTCGTGCAACTTATGCATGAACCAATTATGTACAATTATGAATCTTTTATTAACTTGAACTTATTATCTTGCTTAACTTATAGGCCCCTTGTGTACGTACCAAAAGTGCGCAATCCTCAGAATGTCAGGGTTTGCAAGGCCCTTAACAATTCTGAGAACATAAACATAACATAACCCTTCACGATCTAGCGGAAGGTTGATTATACCCTCACGTATTATCGAGAGGTTGATAATCTGGACTTAAGCTTGAAACATATATCCTCCACCTAATGGGAGGTTGGTACGACACTTTACTTATCTTATCTTACCATGTGGTTTAATATTGTGAACATGCCTTATGATGTCACTATAAAATAATATTAACCATAACATGACATACCTTAACATAGCATGACATATCTTAACATAGCACAGCATAGTATAACATAACATAGCATAACATAGTATGACATAACATATCTAGCATAACATAGCATAGTATAGCATATTATAGCATAACATAACATATCATAGCATAACATAGCATAACATGGAATCATGTCATATACTTAAAAATAACTTACTATCTTTCATACTGTAGGTGAGGTTTGTACTTACCTCTTTTACTATGTCCGATAATGTACGGTTCCAAGTCCGGACACAGCGGCAGGTTACCCCCTGCTATAATAAAGAACATAGGATAAGGATCCTAATCAACATCCTAACATATCCTTAGTTATATGTCCTCTTCATAACTCATGATAATTTAGTGGGTTACTACAAGTAACCATAATATTTCGTATCGTTAACCTTGAATCATACCCTATTAGGTTACATAAGGTAACCTTGTAAGCTAAGCCCACATATACATGGTTAAGATTAGGTCATTATCCAACCCCTGGATTATGTCTTAACATACATAGCCCGTAATCTATTAGGTTATCTTTGGTAACCCTTTGTCTTAAGACTTGGTCTCTTGTTGGGTTATGTTGGGTAACCCTTAGTTTTAGCACATTAATCTTAGTATCATATTGGGTTACATTGGGTAACCCTTGGTGCTACCCAACCTAGGTCATCACTCTAAGGCCCAATTATGTGGTATCCTATCGGGTGACTATTGGTAACCTTGGGCTTTGGACCCAATCCTATAATTCGGGTATCTTACTTGATTATTGTTGGTTACCCTCTAGACTACCCAAATTTTAAGAGAACTTAAGTCTATAGTTCTATTTGTTTTCTTTTATAAAAACTTGGTGTTTTACCACCTTTCTCATAAAACTCCTTTTATTTAACTTATGAAAACTTTGGGTTTTTTAGAAAGGTACTTGAAAAAGCTGTTAAGTGTTGGAACTGCCTTTAGAACAGTCTTTTAGATCTCGAAAAATCCTAGAACTTTCATGTTTTATGAAAAACCCAGTTCTGACTCTAACCCTTTCATTTTCTCCTTGGAATACGACTGGACGTGCATAGAGGTCTGGGCACATTAGTCTCGGGTTTTCATGAAAACAAAGGCTATTGGAGCCTCATTTTGGAAAACTGTCTGCGTTGGCCCCTAGGAAAAACTGTTCTGAACAACTTTCATGTTTTGAGTTTCTTCAAATTCAGCCTCTAAAGGTCTCAAAATTCATTTTTCAGAAAACTAGTCAGGATTTACCCGAACCTGGCAGTTTTTCGGTTTTGAATTTGTTTTACGTCCTAAACGTGAAACCTAGCTCAACCAGCCACCGCGGGAGCTCTAGAACACACATGCAGTGGTTTTCTAACGTAAATTTTCTTTAAACACCTTTTCTAACATTACCATGCAAGCCCTAATTGACATTAGATCAATTAAGTTGCATGATTTGGGTTGCACAACACATATCCAGCATAATAATTAAATTCTAGCAACCTAGCATAAAATTTTCATCCACAAACATTAGGGCAGGTTGGGGACATATAACAAACTAGCATTTAGCATGCAAATTAGGAAAATTAAAGCAAGCATGCACATAAAAATCAAACTACCCTTAGTTCTAGCTCAAGCACAAACCTTAAGTTCCTAATTTTGGGTACAAAATAAATTGAGTTTATGCTCTTACAATTTCAACTTGAAATACATGCAAACTTCAAATTGAAAGCTTAATTGAAAGAGATGAAGGTCTAGAAAGGGTTACCTTGATTTAAATCACAAGTTGGAGCTAGGGTTTGGTTCACCAAAAATTCTCCCTTAGACCACCCTTATGGCCGGTTGTTGGCTACTCCAAATGGGCACCAAATTGTGTTGGTTGCTTGGTGGCTGCTTGCACCCAACACTAAGCACTCCTAATAACAAATTTTGCTCACTCTCTCACACCCTTGCAACCGGCTCTAAGGCCCCAAAACTGAGCACAAAGCTGCCAAAAATTTGGTTTGAAAACACTACTAGAAACCGAACACCACATGCACCAAAACCCCTAAGTTTCTTGAATTTTCTCTTCACTCAAACTCACCCTTGAATTTGTAGATTTTTGGAGAGGGAAAATGGGCAGAACTTGGCTGTTTTTCTTCAATTTTTTCAGCCCAAAACTAACTGCCGATGGGGGCTATTTATAGGTGAAATTTGGGGTTGGTTTGTAATTATTTTTGGTTCACCTTTTTACTAAAACCCCATAAGTTAATCTTAATTGAAATTTGGCCCCAAAGTGGCCGGCCAACAAGGAGTGAGCTGTCAAGATTTTTCAAAATTTTTAATCATTTTTCTTTAATTAAAAAGCTTAATGAGGTCATAATTC
Organism: Ficus microcarpa; assembly: GCA_025413485.1. Lineage (NCBI taxonomy): Eukaryota > Viridiplantae > Streptophyta > Magnoliopsida > Rosales > Moraceae > Ficus > Ficus microcarpa. The sequence goes on along the minus strand of CM046381.1, from coordinate 2,925,165 downwards.
CAAACTAGGTGATATAAGCCTATTTAAGGCTTTGTTTGGCTTTTTCCTTAAAAAGTAGTCCACTTTTTAGCTAACACTGATATTTTTGGTACTGAGATCACTAACACACCATACTGTGGTATTATAATGCAGTCCAAAATTCATCTGTGTAAAAATGGACAGTACGAAAAATTTTCTTTTTTCTTAAAACTTTTTAGCCCAAAAATACCTATTTATTGTGTTTGATTTTTCTATGGTAATTTATTTTCTCATTCACATTGTCTTGACCATAATTTTAGTTTTTGCAGTATATTTTCCATACCGCTCGTCATATATCTGTGTGGTCAACTCTTTGACCACCTTTGGTCAACCTTTGACTTCCTTGACCGACCTTGACCTCTTTGGTTAACTTTGACTCATTTGGTTAAATTTTGACTTTCTTGGTCAACTTTGACTTTCTTGGTCAAACTTTGACTTTCTTGATCAAACTTTGACCAACATGAAATTATGGAATTTTTCACCCCTTTTTGTTCAAAAGATCACATACTTGACTAATCAACGGCTTATTGAGTCTCATAGTTAATTAAATGAGAACTCAAACATTTACTGTTAAAATTATAAATTTCACCTTGATACTCATAATTTTTCGTGAAGCATCGTATAGGTATATAGTATAAACTTAATTTTCATAGAACACTGCGTAAATACATAGTACAGGCTTAAATTTCTTATGTACAAGGAAATCATGAGTCCATGTAAAATTTTTGGTTATTACACTGGCACACGTCGTGGATAAGGAAGCGAAGAAGTTGGAGTCACAATCAGAAGTGTGCTTGTTTGTTGGCTATCCAAAAGGGACAAAAGGTGGTCTGTTCTATAATCCGAAGCAAAATAAAGTCTTCATTTTCACACATGCAACATTCCTGGAGGAAAGTTACATGGAAGACTTTAAACCTCGTAGCAAAGTAGTGCTTGAAGAGATGAATTTGGGTTTGGATATTCCTAAAGTCACAGAAAACCATGTGGAAAAACCGCTAAAGAATCAACAACCACGGAAGCTTCGTCGTAGTGGGAGGATTATCATAGAACCTGAAAGGTACATGTTCAATGGTGAAGTTTTTGAAGCAGAATCCATAGAACATGTTGATGATCTGGCTACGTACAAGGATGCTATGGAGGATGTTGATTCTAATCTTTGGGAAAAGGCTATGAACACCGAGATGGAATCTATGGATTCCAATGGGGTCTAGAAACTTGTAGACTTGCCCCAAGGCATAAAATCGATTGGGTGTAAGTAGGTATACAAGAGGAAGAGAGATATGGATGGGAAAGTGGAAACTTTCAAGGCAAAATTTGTAGCGAAGGGCTATACGCAGAAAGAAGGAATCGATCATGATGAAACCTTTTTGCCTGTAGCAATGCTCAAGTCAATCCGTATTCTTTTATCTATTGTGGCTGCTTTCGATTATAAGATCTGGCAAATGGATGTCAAGACAGCTTTCTTGAATGGCTCTCTTGAGAAAGATATCTATATGATACAACCAGACGGGTTCAAGGCAAAGGGCCAAGAAGACAAAGTATGCAAGTTGCTTAAATCCATTTATGGATTAAAGCAAGCATCTCATTCTTGGAATATTAGGTTTGATCAAGCAATCAAAACCTATGGATTCGAACAAAACATTGATGAACCATGTGTTTATAAATGTATCAAGAATGAGAAAGTGGTTTTTCTTGTACTTTATGTAGATGATACATTGCTTATTGGAAACGATGTGACAACATTATCATCTGTCAAAGTTTGGTTAGCCAAACAGTTTGACATGAAGGACTTAGGAAAAGCTAGTTATGTTCTTGGTATTCAACTCTTTAGAGATAGAAAGAACAAAACGATAGCACTCTCTCAAGCTTTATACATTGATAAAGTACTTAAAAAGTTTTCTATGAAGGATTCCAAGACAGGTGCCCAACCTTTCAGGATTGGAATCAAGCTTTCTAGAGATGACTGTCCTAAGACATCGGAAGAAAGGGAACGTATGAAAAATGTACCTTATGCATCAGCGATAGGTAGTCTTATGTATGCTATGTTATGCACTAGACCTGACATTTATTTTGTGATTAGTATAGTAAGTCGATATCAGTTGAATCCGGGACCAAACCATTAGGTTACAGTCAAGCATATACTTAAGTATCTATGGAGAACGAGGGACTATATGCTAGTGTATTCCGGTTAGGACCTTGTTCCTAAAGGATACACAGATTCTAATTTTCAATCAGATTAGGATTCAAGGAAATCGACTTCAGGATCTTTCTTTACCCTTGGAGGTTGTGCTGTTGTGTGGAAGAGTATTAAGCAATCTTGCATTGCAGACTCGACCATGGAAGCCAAGTATGTGGCAGCTAGTGAGGCATCAAAGGAAGCGGTATGGCTCTGCAGGTTCCTTGGTGACCTTGAGGTTGTTCCTGATATGGATAAAGATATGGTGCTCTATTGTGACAACAGCGCAGCAGTAGTTAATACCAATGATCCTAGGCATCATAAGAGGAGTAAGCACATTGACAAAAAAATATCACATCATCAGAGGCTTTGTTGAGAGTGGAAATGTGACGGTTTGCAAAATCGCATCAGAGGATAATCTTGCTAACCCGTTCACGAAGACTTTGGTGGCTAGAAGATTCGAAGAACACGTTGAAGCCATGAGGATGTGTAATATGTCACATTTACTCGCTTAGGGTAAGTGAGAGATTGTTGGGATCAAAATGTGCCATAAGGATAGAAAATCATTATTAGGGATTTTCTATAAATATGATATTTTGATATTAATAAAAGGATGTTATTCATGTTTAATAAGTTGTGTCCTATTTACTTTCATTTGTTGATTGTATGGTTATTTTGAACAAACATAAAATACTCCTTGGCTGTTGGTAATATATCGGATTACCATATGTATACGGGGTATACATAGAAGACGTGATAATTTGATAACAGTCTAAATAAATAGTCCGCAATCGATGAAATAAGATTTGGGGATCTTATTCATGAAAAGATTGTAAAGGTTGTCTACTTCCTTGGAGGGATGGTTTGTCTTGACCATCGGATAGGTTCCGAGTAGAAACTTGAATGTATATCAGTGTTGAGGTATGATATTAGACTGGACCTAAAGTGTTAATTAATTCGGTTTAATAATTCTATTTATAAGAATTAATGACGCTTTGATTATCATCTTGCAGTAATCTTAATCCTGAAATGATTACTTGAGTACGTATCCATAACCTATGTACTTTAATACACTACAGGAGAGACACTGTTAATTCATAGTCAATATACTTGTGTTTTGGGTGCATGACTTATGGATGGAGAAATCAAGATTACTGAAATGATTACTTGAGTACGTATCCATAACCTATGTACTTTAATACACTACAGGAGAGACACTATTAATTCATAGTCAATATACTTGTGTTTTGGGTGCATGACTTATGGATGGAGAAATCAAGATTCATAGATATGGAATCCATAGCTATCTTAACGATAGTAAATGTTATCTACTTAAAGGCATTATTTAGGGATTGAAAGATAGTTTAACAAGATCTTGGTTATCGATTTACTTTGTGTTCTCTGGTGGTTTACCAATTGTATGGTTTTACAATTGGTGATTCTTTCAATAGAGAATAATGGAACTTTAAGTTAAAATGATTGAAAAGGTAAAACGGAAAAAGTTCTTAATTCAATCATAGATAATATATGGGGATTAAGCAAGCGATGAATAAATCATGGAAGAAGCACTACGTGAGAGAGCTATCATAATATGGTATGTAAATAGGACTTCAGCTTCAAACTTTTAGTGGAATAGTTTTGAAGTTGATAATTGATGAATAATTAATCTAGGATTAATTTTTTACAATTATAGGAGTCTCTTTATATATTTCCATCGGGTCCCTCTATTAACTCATAAAGTTCCATATAGCATCTCGGAATTTGTTCCTAATAAGATCGGTAAATTTAAATGGAATTTAGTAATGTCTATTAAGACATAGTACTCTCTAACATGCAATCTAAAAAGGTTTGGACATGTGAAATTTGTAGATAAATGATTTGTCAACATGTGATTGGTTAATTTGAATTTTGAAAATAAGATTGTGTTTGAATTATTTAATTTTGGAAAACAAAATTTTTCTCTGCTAATTAAAAGGGGTGCACGGTTTTTAATTGAGTTGAGGGAAGAAAATTTTGTTTCAAAATTATTCACATACATTTCTAACATTAAATTATTAATTGATTTAAATAATGGAGATTATTTCGTGAATTTTTCTCTCCTAATTAAAAGAGGTGCACAGTTTTTGTAAGGAAAGAAAATTTGAAACATTCCATTGATTTAATTTAATTAATATGGATAATGTTTGTGAAAAATATTTATTCAAATAAATGAATTTTATTTAAATTCGAAAAGGTTTAAAAGCAATTTGAATCTAGATAGGACTAGGATCTTTTAACTAGTCTAGATTCTTGATTTAAAATTTGAACCACTAATCAACCTTTTATTCTCCTTGTTGTCGAATTTTTAAGGGATTATCTCCCCTTGGAAAAATGTTTTAAGTTCAATGAATCTAGCCTTAAAGTTGTATGATCTTTTGGTTCAAAATTTATTCGGAAAAATAATTAATTATTTTTCAAGAAGGAGATAAATTTTAAAAAGGATTGGACATCTATATAAAGGCTAGGAATTCTTGAAAATTAGATTTTTGGGATTTTTCATTAAGAAAAACGTTTTTGGTAGTAGAAAGAAAAACCAATTAGGTTTTTTTCTACATCATAAAATTTGGCAATCTTATGAGAGAGAAAAAGAGAGAAAATTCCATTGAATTAAAACAGTTAGGAACGTTAAACCAAGTGATTATTTTCATAGGAGGTTAACCGATTCCTGTTTTGTAGTTTTGAAGAAAGAAGCTGGATCATAGTCTCAATGAGGAACATCGGAATTGAGAAGGAGGGATATAGATTTCGGAAAGCATTACCGGTCGTTTGGATTCATAGAACGTGTACCCACACACACTCTGAGACGTGGAACTCGAGAATAGTAGAGAAGACACGTTGGTCAAACGCTCTAGTAATTCCGGAATCCAAGAAATAAGGTACGATTGATCATGAATTTAATTTATTGTTATATGCATCATGAGCTTCTTTTTCGGAAATGGCATAAAAATTTTAAAACTTCCGCTGTGCCGTAACTCTGATAACGGATCTGATTTTTCCAACACAAGGACATTAGTTCAAATTACATGTGCTACTCCATGGCTAAGGAACTATGGGATAATGTTAATCAAATGTATTCTGATTTGAAAAATCAGTCCCAAGTTTATGAGTTCACTTTAAAACTGGGAGAAATCCAACAAGGGGAGGACACAGTCACCAAGTATTTCAACTTGCTGAAACAGTTGTGGCAAGATTTGGATTTGTTCAACGACTACGAATGGAAATTCATTGAAGATGCCAATCACAAAAAGAAAACCGTGGAGGCTCACCGAATATACAAATTCCTTACAGGGTTGAATGTGGGGTTTGATGAAGTAAGGGGAAGAATCATCGGCAGATCACCTTTTCCTTCACTTGGTGAAGTATTTGCAGAAGTTCGAAGAGAAGAGGGTCGCAGGGATGTAATGTTAGGCAAGAAGGTTACCAGCGGGGGTGTAGAAACTTTTGCCTTAATTGCCTCTGAATCTATCGCTAATAGGGTAGCAAGTCACCCGAGGAAGGTCGAAGACAAACCACGGGTTTGGTGTGACCACTGCAATTGTCCTCGCCACACCCATGAGACCTGTTGGAAAATTCACGGTAAGCCCGCCAATTGGAAAAGCAGGAGTAGCTGTGCACCTCCTACTGCCAATGATGTAATGCCCCGGCCATCTACGTAGGGCCGACTACGTAAACGTGGGCCGTTACTTTAATTACTTGACTTACTTCTCTTATTTAACATGTTTCTAATACTTGAACTTATTGAAAATTTCAGATTAATTTTTTTTTCTTTTTCTTTTCTGAACTTTATTTTAAATTACAACTTGAAAACATCACATACATAAAACGTAACATGGTACATATTACTTAATCATACATATACAACTTCATAATTTGAACAATTTGTGGAAATATTTGCACAGTGATATCCCACACCGCCCTTCACTTGCTGCATCGTCTCCATGATCCACCAAGTAGTGCTGCAGACATCTTACCTACAGTATGAAATATACTGATGAGCTTTCACCCATACAAACATAATCTCACAAAACTTAACAAATATCGTACAACTTATGCATAAACCAATTATGTTTATTTATGAATCTTTTATGATCAATTATTGACTTGAACACATTATCTTGCTTTAACATGTGGGCCCCTTATGTACGTACCATAATCGCACAATCCTCAGAAAGTTAAGGTTTGCAAGGCCCTTAACAATTATAGAAATCATGTATACCTTCACGATTTGGCGAAAGGTCTTGATAACTTGAAACTTGGAATCCTCCACGATCTGACGGGAGGTTGGTACGATACTTTACTTGTCTTAGTTTAGTCTTAGTCTTGTTACTTTACCAAGACTAAGATTCTTTACATGTGATCTCATTAGTCATAATGCATGTACTATATAGACATGGCATGATCATAAATCATGGCATAACTTGACATATCATGGCTTAACATGACTTAACATGATATAACATGGCTTAACATGACATAACATGACTTAACATGACATACTATAACTTGACATGGCATAACATGGCATAACATAGCTTGACATAACATGACATGGTATAACATAGCTTACATGAAAACATGTCAATACTTGAAAATAGTTTACTATCTTCCATACTGTAGGTGAGGTTTGTACTTACCTGAGGTCCTATGCTCTTGACCTAATGTTTCAACATGGTACATCAACAGGTTCTATTCCTGTTTCAATTAGAGTGTAAGATAAGATCATCCTATCTTACTATAAATCATTACATACAATGTTGGTATCTTAACCAACATCCGTGAGTAACCCTAGTTATATGTCCCTTACATATTACCTTGATCTCTTATTTGGTTACTAATTGTAACCCTACGGCATCTGGCCCAAAACAAACATAAATAGTGCTTAACATCTTTATTGGGTTACTATGTGTAACCTTGGGTCTAGGCTCAATCATACTTGAATAGCGTTGATTACTATATGCAATTTCGGGCCTAAGCCCGATTACCTTTAAATAAATACCCCATTAGGTTATTATGGGTAACCCTAGGGTAAGGCCTATTTATACATGAATGACACCCTATTGAGTTATTAGGGTCTAATTAATTTTAAAGTATTATCCTATTGGGTTACTATTGGTAACTTCGGGTGTGAGGCCCAACCCAATATCTTGGGTTCTCTTATGTGATTACCTAAGTAAATTGGCCCATTAAAGTTGGTAATCTTCTGGATTACTATATGTCCTATAGTTGTTTACCATAGGACTGGGCTTACCCTTGTTTGATAAATTTTAGTCCCTCTTTTAAAAACTGCTTAAAACAGTTCATAAATCTTGATTATCAGTGTATGCGCAGGAATTCCCTGCTTTTGCATTGTTTTTAGAAATCCTGTGCAGGAATTTTCCCAAACCATACACAATTTTTGGAAATCTGTTTTAACTTTAAAATCTGTTTAGAATTTGAAAAAGTTTTCTCTATGAAAGTTGTAGACCTCAAAAATTCTTGCAACTTTCTTTTTTAACTCAAAACCTAATTCTGCCTCTAACCTGACCTTATCCCTTGTTGAACCTGCCTGGCCGTGCATACTGGGTCTGGCCAACCAGGCTCGGGTTTCTGTAAAAACGGAGGCCTTTGGGGCCTTATTTTTGAAAACTGTCCGCGTTGACCCCTAGGAAAATCCTTTCTCTACAACTTTGTCATTTAACTTTCTTCAAATTCGGCCTTTAAGGGCCTCAAAACCAGCTTTCCAGAAAACTGGCCAGTTTTACCCAAATTGGTAGTTTTCTTGCTTAGGTTCATTTTACGTCCTATCATGCGCATACTAACTCAACCGGTCACGTCGGGAGCCTACAATCAGCCATGCAGCACTTTCTAATGTAAAACATACGTCCATACATCATCTAAACATTCTCATGCAAACCCTTGGGTGTTCTTGCATCAAACTAGGGTTTGAAAAATAGGTTTGCATAACCATACATCATTCAAGCTTCTAATCTAGCTCATTCAACATCATGCATAGCCTATAACTTATTAGGCATATTGGGGACATACAACAAACACTTTAAAGGCATGCAAGCAAACCCTAATATTACACAAGCATATTATCCAAAACATGCACCAAAAACATAAATCAAGACCAACAAAATCTAGTCAAGCACATAACCAAGCAACTAAACCTATTGCATGGAAATAAAAGAGTGAGCTTATGCTCTTACATACCCACATAAAAATACTCTTAAACTTGAACTAGAACTTAATGGAAAAGCTTAGGGAATCTAGGAGGACTGCCTTAATCAACTTGAAATTGGATCTAAGCTATGGATCCGAAATTTCCTCCTCCCTATTTTTCCTCAAAATCCGACCCTACCATTTTTTTTTCTCCTCATATGGCTCGGCTTTCTAAGGGGGGGAGAGAGTGAGGGAAAATTTTGTCATAATTTTGAGGTATTTTCACATTTTTTGAACAAAAAAGGCATCCCTCCTTCACCAATTTATAGGTGAAAAATAATTTATTTTTTGGAGTTATTTTTATTTCTAAAATTACATTCTAGTCCTTAAGAGTAAAATATTTGCTCAAATACCCCCTCTAGGTGGCCGGCCAATATTGATGCCTTGAAGTCCAAGTTTGCTTGCTCACCAAGCAAGGCTTACATCATCATAACATCATCAAACTTACATCATCATAACATCATCAAGCTTACATCATCATGATATCATCATACTTATATCATCATCACTTACTTTTCTAAAAATTGCACTTTGACCCCTAAAGATAAAATATTTACAATTTAGTCCCTGAGGGTGACCGGCTAGGGTAGAGCCAATTAGCTTCCATTTCTTGCATAATTATCCACTTAATTCCAAAAATTCCTTAATATAATTATGCAATCCATTTCCTTACTAACTTAGATAATATCAATACTGTTTTTCACTAAAACAGTATTATCATACTGAGTTGTAGTCCAAAATCCATCTGCATAAAATTGGACTACATATAAATTTTTCTCATGACTTGAAGCTGCTTAGTCCTTATTGCTCCAAATATTGTGCTTGATTTTTTTAGAGTGGTCTTGAACCTTATTCTTACTATTCCATATGTGATGACTATTTTCTACAGTACAATTTTCATACTGTTAATTACACTGCAGTACCGTCTCAGTCAAACTTAAAGTCAATCTGGTCAACTTTGGTCAAACTTGATCAAACTTTGATTGGAATAAAAATCATAAATTCCTATTTTGTCCTTTCCTCAAAATGCTTCATATTTGACTAAGCAAACTATTATTGAGTCTCGTAGCTAATTAAATGAGAACTCAAACATATACTGAGATTCAACTCAAATCATGATTCAGACTTAGTTTCTCCTTGTATCTACGGAAATAATAAGTCATCAAAATTTCGGGTTATTACAAATAAAGCCAAAGCAGGTCCTTTCAGCAAAGAGCAGATGGATCATCTTCTTAAACTGCTAAAATCTAGTTCATCATCTCTTTCTAATGTTTCAGCAAAGCAAGTCCTAATGTTTCTCTTGCCCAAACAAGCGGCGAACCTTATGCTCTTTCTTGTTGTTCAAAATTTGCTCCATGGATCATTGATTCTGAGGCTTCCCATCACATGACCAGCCTTTCAAAATTGTTTAGTACCTACTCACCCTGTTCTGGTTTAGACAAAATTAGAATTGCAGATGGTAGTTTCTCACCAATTGTAGGAAAAGGTTTGGTAAAACTATCCGAAAATATTGACCTTAAATCAGTGCTACATGTCCCTAAACTAGCTTGTAATCTTTTGTCTGTAAGTAAACTTTCAAAAGAATCTCATTGCCGCGTTATCTTTTTTGTTCTTACTGTGAATTCTAGGACAAGAACTCGGGGAAGAAGATTGGCAGTGCTAGAATGATGGATGGACTTTACTACTTTGATGGTGACTCCTCTAGTAATAAAATAGCTCAAGGCTTTGGTAGTATTAGTTCAACTCCTGTTTACGAATAATGCTTTGGCACTTTAGAATAGGACACCCTAGTTTTCAATATCTTAAATATTTATTTCCTACTTTATTTAAGGGTTTGGATCATTCTATTTTTCATTGTAAAAGTTATTATTTATCCAAGAGTCATCGTACCACTTATTTACTGAGACCTTATGTTCCCTCAAAACCTTTTTACTTAATTCATAGTGATGCTTGGGGACCTTCAAATATTACTACTATTTCTAAGAAAAAAGAACAGTAGGTTGTAAATGAGTCTTTACTGTGAAGTGCAAAGCTAATGGTAGTGTGGAAAGATACAAGACGAGACTAGTTGCTAAGGGATTTACCCAGAACTTTGGTATTGATTATCAGGAAACCTTTGCTCCTGTTGCCAAGATAAACTCAATTCGAATCTTATTGTCTCCGGCTGTGAATTTTGGCTGGCCCCTACAACAGTTAGACGTAAAGAATGCCTTTCTAAATGGAGATCTGAAAGAGAAAGTTTATATGAGCCTACATCTAGGTTTTGAAAAGAAACTTGGATCTAATAAGGTTTGCAGATTAAAAAAGTCCCTATATGATCTGAAACAATCACCAAGAGCTTGGTTTGAGTGTTTTGGGAAAGTTGTAAAAAAACTGTGGTTACTGTCAAAGCCAGGCCAATCATACAATGTTTTACAAGCACAACAAGGAAGGCAAGGTTGCAATCTTAATCATCTATGTCGATGATATAATTTTGACAGAAGATGATATTGAAGAACTGGGAAGACTAAAAAAGGAGCTGGCAGCCGCTTTCGAGATCAAAGACATGGGTACATTAAAATACTTCCTTGGTATAGAGTTTGCTAGATCCAAGGAAGGTATATTTGCCAACCAACGAAAATATGTTCTTGACCTACTCAGTGAAAAAGGCCTACTTGGGTGTAAACCAGCAGAAACACCAGTGGAACCCAATATGAAGTTACAACTAGCCAAGACCGAGGAAGCGAAAGATATAGAACAGTATCAGAGATTAGTTGGAAGATTAATTTAGTTGTCGCATAAATGCCCTAACATACCGTTTGCTGTTAGCTTGGTTAGTCAGTTTATGCACTCACCTGGACCAGAACACTTCGATGCGGCCTATATGATCCTTAGATACCTTAAGGGAACACTTGGAAAGGGTTTGATATTCAAGAAATGTGGCGATTTGCAAGTTGGAAGCATACACGGATGCAGATTGGGCAGGGAGTGTCATTGACAGATGATTGACTTCTGGTTATTGTACATTTATTGGAGGTAATCTTGTTAGTGGAAAAGTATGAAGCAAAATGTTGTTGCTAGGAGCAGTGCCGAAGCAGAGTTCAGATCCGTTGCTCTTGGAATTTGTGAAGTTTTATGTATTAAGAGGTTATTAGAGGAGCTGAAAACCTCTAATCCTTTACCTATGAAGATCTATTGCAATAACAAAGCAGCAATTTCTATTGCTTACTACCCTGTCCTCCATGATAGAACAAAACATGTAGAAGTAGATAAGCACTTTATCAAGGAGAAGTTAGAAACTGGATTGATTTGCATGCCGTATGTCTCTACAGCATAACAAATTGTAGATGTGTTTACTAAGGGATTATCGAAGAAGAAGTTTGATGACTTAACTAGCAAGCTGGATATGGAAGATATCTTTGGACTAGCTTGAGGGGGAGTGTAGGAAAATAAGAGATTTGGTTGTGATACAGCCAAATATTAGGAGATTTGATTAGCTGTAAATATTGTGTTTTCTAGTCAATGATATAAAATAGGAAAGTTAGATATTAGACAGCTAGTGTAGCGAAAGTTTCCTAATCTTTTTCTTTGAGACCTCTATAAGAGGAACCGTGTAATGTACAATACATATATACAAGAATTCTTTAATTCAGAATTACTTCTCTTTAAGTTTATAAATCAAATATCATGAGACTAAGGTTCTTTCCTTCCTTTTTTCCTTTTTTCCTTATTTAGGTTATCTGTTGTTCGCTACTTTTTATTTTCTCTCCTTACCAAACAACTTAAGTACTTCTGTTTTAGTCCTTAAAATCTCAATAGTAATTGTATTCACAGTTTAGCAAGCATCTTAAAATTTTGCTTTCAATACATCCCTATTTTGATTCCAACAACTTTTGACTAACAAGCATACAACATCAAAGTCTCGCAAAGAAATGAAAATAAAAAAAGTAAACAATTAAATAAGAGAAAATTTTAGTTGGCCACATATTTCCCAATATAGGGTTTATAGTCGTTAAATCACAATCACACAAAGTGAAATTAACAAATTGATCTTCTTTCATTTTTACATTGAGCAATCATCCAGTGGCACTGTGTAAAAACGAGCCGTTGAGGTGTCGTTACCAAAATCATTTTGCTAATTAGAATTTTGGATTAATTATTAAATTTTCATGCAAAAATATGACTCTGTAAAAATTTGTCTTTTGATAATTAAAACGTATATCTATTTGTCAAAATCCGATGAATGCTTATTTTGTTAAAATTCCCAACCGACAGGACACGTAACAAAAATAACATTAATGGTTGAACCATTTGATGCAAAATTAATCTTCTACCCACCCCCTTTAATTTGCATAAATATTTAAAAAAAAAAAAAAAAAAAAGAACATTCAATGGTTGATAAAGAAAAAACACAAACAAAATTCAAATAACAAAGCATTGTCTTCAACATTAACAACATCAAGACTCAAAGGTAAGTTCTGTTACAAAAAAGTAGAAAAAGATAACCACAAAACCAAAGAAGGATTTGGTTTGTCCACTAGACATAATCTACATATTGTATAGTCATCACATCTGGGCAAGCAACGGTACTAGTGTTATGCTCAAGCATCAGATTACTGAAGGAGAACACAACGAAGCCACGATCAGCTACAATGATCGGGCAAGTTCACACGGGAAGTAGAGGAGCAACTTCTTCTTCTTCTTCTTCTTCTTCTTCTTCCCTTTTTTTTTTTTTTTTTTTCGGGATGATAGCTTTCATGACATATGGACTCCGGCATGGTCGGTAGGTTTAAATCGTCGACACATTTGGCTAGCTATAAAAGCCTAAAATTCAATCGGAAAAAGGGAAAATAAAAAATATTAGGCATGGTGTTAGGAAGAGGACTTTGATGTAGTTAGAGAGGTGCAAAAGAATTATAGGTTTAACATGTTGAGAATAACAGAGCAGTCTTAGAAGGTTATTATTCTAAGTGGAAATAATGACATGAACAAAAATTGCAATCCTCTAAAACGCAACAATATGTCTACTAGAGTAGAGAATAGGTAGTAGAGACATAATAAGGATAAAAGCACAAGATATTTGCCCTTAAATAGAGTCATCGAACGAACCTGAAGTTGTTCGGTCAGTCCTCAATATCATCACTGTTGAAACTAAACCGGTCACTAGAAATACTCATGATCACGGTCCCATGGAACAATTGAGGTTGAGGGTGATGCTGAGCTTGCTTCATCATCGCTGGGACAGAAACTCAATCGAAGATTGTTTTGTAGAACATCATTGATATTGTTTATGGTTAAGCCTTGCAAACGGTCCAACAAGTCTGACTCACCAAGTTCATATGATGCATAATTTCTTCCCTGAACTCTGTACCAGAAGAGGACAGAAGGTACATGCTTGACTTTCACATATTCCGAGCCTCCGTCCGGTTGCATACTGCTCACAAATTCAGTTGGCATGTCGTAAAATGCAAGAACTTTGAGACTTCGTAGGTGCTGGATGCCGGAGGGTACCTCATTCAGTAGAGGGCTAGGTCCAATCCTCAATTCTTCAAGAAGAGGCAACGCACCTTCTTCTATTTCCACCACTTCTAGTCCTTGCAAGTCTCTTAAAACAAGCAGCTTGAGTTTTCGAAATCCACCTACCTCGAAATGAGGTTGCGCTCCCTCATATGCCTGGTATAGCCAAAGAGACACTAAATTAGGCAGAACACCCACTTGCCTTAATGGGTCATCGGTCAAACTTGAGAGACATAAGCACAACATGCTTAGATTTTGAAGACCCAGAATCCAATCAGGCAACACTTGTAATCGGCATTTCAGAACCAAACGTTCCAAATGAGGTGGTGGAGAGGAAATGGTTTCGAAATTCAATATTCCACTGTCATTTATGAAGCTTAAACTTAGAGATTCAAGATGGTTCATCTCCTCAATACAGGCAAATAAAGCAGTTGCGGCTTCTGCAGTCAACTTTGTAATGGCCAATTTTCTCAATTGGCCCAACTTCCCAAGCTCTTTTATAAGCACAATGCTGCTAGGATCTGCTGCCACAATCATGAGTGTCTGCAACTCCTGTAAGCATCCAATGCCTCCCTTTATCCTCACACCTTGGGTCGACTCCGAACTGATATTGTTGTCAGAGCAACTAGCTAAGAGGTGTCGAAGATTTCGAAGCATGTTGATCTCAATGGGTAACTCATACAGTAAGGTGTTACTTAGATCCAATGTCTATAGATTATGTAGCTTACCTACAGACTTTGGAAGCCTCTTCACTTTCGTCTTCTTTAAACTCAAGTACTTCAAGCCCAACAAAGTTCCCACTTCATGTGGAAGATATTCAAGTGGCGTATCTTCAAAATCCAACAAAGTCAAAAGCTTATACCTTCCAAACAAAGCAGCCAGGAAAGACTTGTTCAGAGCACCAATGTTGAAAAGAAGAACAGAACGAATCCTAGATTCTCCAATGGATTCCCAAACATTGCCTTTAATATCATTGTAGATTGCTAGACGGCGGCTTTTTCCTTGACAACTTGAGTTATTGTCATCACGAATGTGACAGAAACTAAATTCATCGACCTTCTGTCTGGAAATCTCATGCATCAAACTCTGGACTCAGCAACACTTCTCTAAGCCATAAAACCCCTCAAATGCTTGAACCAGGTTTCTTTTGATGAGCTCGTTCAGGTATTCTTCTGCAACTTTTTCCAAGGTCTTTCCTCTCTGTTCTTGTACAAACCCTTCCGCTATCCATAGCTTAAATAGTTTGTCGTTAGGAATTAAGGAGTCTTTCGGAAAGATGCCAAAATATAAAAAGCATAGTTTTAGATGGTAAGGTAAATCAGAGAAACTTAGCGAGAGGATCTTTGAGAGACCTGTAAGTTGGGGACTGGATTTAACCCCGAGACTAAAATTGTCGAGTAGCCTTTGCCAAATTTGCACTGACTTCTCTTTGGTTGACAACAATCCTGCTACGGCTACAATCGCAAGAGGCAAGCCCTCGCAGATTTTGATAAAAGCTCAGGATAATTGCTCCAAATCTGGAGGACAAACCTGCTCGGGCTCATATTGGAATGTTATGTGACAAAAAAGATCCCAAGAGGCTTCTTCAGACAGAGTTTGCAGCTTGTGAACAAGGTCAAGTGAGGTTTCTTTACAAGAGACAGCAACCGCCTCACTGCGCGTTGTGATGAATATTCTACTGCCGTTTTCATCATCAGGCAAAGCATCTTTCAAAAGTTGCCAAAAATCTTCCTCCCAAACATCATCAAAGACGAGAAAATACCGTTTTGACCGCAGAGACTTGAACAAGATGCTAATCAGTTCTTAACTCTTTGCCGTGTCAATTTCCCCGGTATCCCGCTTTTCCGCCTGGCAGATCTTCTTTATCATGGTCTTTAGCAGGTCAACTATCTCGTTAGATTGAGGAACAGTGAACCAAGCACGGCAGTCAAACTCTGTTCTTACAACTTCATCGTCGTAGATTCTTCTTGCGAGCGTAGTTTTACCAATTCCGCCCGCACCTACAAGTGAAATAACTGATCTCTTGGGTATTTCTTCTGTTAAAACTCTTTTAATCAACTCAGTTGCTGTGGATTCAAACCGGTAATACATTGCTGGAGAAAAGGAGAAACAAACTGAGAGTGGTACCGATCGATAATTGCTGCAGTTCTGCTGCCGGATCCGTGCTCCTTTAACTGATATCTCTGACGTCTAGCCATGATTTCATCCAACGATGCCTTTATATTTTGTATCTTAGAAGTTTGGTCACGAACAGTATTCAACGTCCTAATCAACCGAGCCGTTCGACTGAGGACGTTCACGAACCCATGCTGTTCACGGAGTTGTGTCGCTTCAAGAGTGTACTCATAGACAACATCTTCGATGAGCTCGGACAGCTCTCTTACTTGCTTCACCCAAATCTTCTCGCCATCGCTCAACTCTTGATCTCCCTTCGCAGATGCGTCTCTCAGAATGACTTTGACGAACTCCAGCTCCTCTTTTAGTCTCTCGACTTCTTTGTCCCTCTCCTTACGCAGTTTTGCTGCTTCCGCACCAGTAAGCACTTCCGCCGTGAAGGGTAAAAGCGCACGAATCACAGTCTCCGCCATACAAAGCTAATTCTCCTCCTCGTACCAAATCAGTCAAGGAAACTGCTTCAGTCAGAGCTCAGGGGAGGGTTATTATTATTATTTTTTTTTTTTTGAGTTAGATGTGCTATGGCATGCCAGATGATTCAGCAGCCTAATTCATTATGGACAAAACCACGATGATTTCGCCCAAGGTTTACTTCATGGTGACTTTACCCGCTTCAGTTTCTGAACTGCGAGGCATTCCCAAGGAAAAAAAAGAAAAAGCCAATGAAACTTTACTCTTTGCATCTAGTCGTCCACTTTAATTATTTTTTATCTTTTCTAAAAATTATTTAAATTTTACTGTTCATAACTTCAATATACTTTTTTAAAAACTCATTTTAACTATAATTTAAAAATTTATGAGTTCATAACTTTATTATTCTAAATCTAAATAAGATAATTAAAAAAAAGATGCATAGAATTTTTAGATCAACGGAATGACATTCATATATATTTATATATTTTTTTCAAATATATTTTAAGTTGTCATATTTTTTAACTCCAATTAATCAAACATAGGATTTTAATACTCAAAACAACTCTACTCATACGTATGCTTTATCTTTTAATGACCCTTTTGAAGCCGTGTTATTTATTTATTTATTTATTATTTTCTAGCTTTTCAAAGTTGTGTTTCATGCTTAACACCCTTTCAACTTCTAAGAAGTGTCCAAATATATGACCTTATCTCTCTAACAAGAAATTAAAGGGTTAATTTTAAGAATGTCATTTTTAAAAAATTTTATTTCAAAGCTAACATCACTTTTTAATTCTTTCTTTTACAACTTTCTCACATCAAATTTTGTGAATTCCCACATGTATTATCAAAAATATCCTCAATAAAAACACTCACCAGTTTTCCTTTTTTATAATTCATTATAGAACTTTTTAAAGTTTCTATTTCAAGCCTAACACTACTCCCAAATATCTCTCTCTCTTTCTTCTTCTTCTTCCTTTTTTCTCTTTCCTTTGTTTTTTCCTTTTTTGGTAATACTATCAAATCAAATTTAGTGGATTTCATATAATTAAATTGCCGAAAATATCCAAAAGTTTCAATTAAAAACCCATTGCTAGTTATCTAACTCCATAATAATTCTAACAATTACCATTAGCAATTATTGTTATCACCAATTGCTAGTAATAGTAAGTACGGTTATAACTCTACAGTAATGCCTCCTCGTACCAAATAAGTCTTGGGACAAAAGGAAACTGCTTCAGTCAAGACGTAGGAGAGGTTTTTTTTATTTTTATTTATTTATTTATTTATTTATTTATTTGGGTGTTATAGATGGGCGATGGTATGCCAGATGATTGAGCAGCCTAATTCCTTGTGGAAAAAGCCATTGATGATTTCGGCCAAGGCCGACTTCATGGTGACTTTACCCACTTCTACTTCTGAAATGCGAGGCATTCCCAAGAGGAAAAAAAAAAAATCAAAGAAACTTTACTCTTTGCATCTAGTCATCCACTTTAATTACTTTTTATCTTTTCTAAAAATAATTTCAATTTTACTATTCATAACTTCAATATAATTATTTTAAAACTCATTTTAACTAGAATTTAAAATTTTATAGGTTCATAACTTTACTATTTTAAATCTAAATAAGATTATTAAAAAAAATATACATAAAATTTTTAGACGAGCGGAATAACATCCATACATATTTATATTTTTTTCCAAACATACTTCAAGTTTTTATATTTTTTAACTCTAATTAATATTCAACATAACTCCACTCATACGGATGCTATATCTTTAATGACCCTTTCCAAACCACGTTATTTATTATTATTATTATTTTCTAGCTTCTCAAAGCCGTGTGCTTAACTCCCTTTCAACTTCCAAGAAGTGCTCGAAGACTTGACCTTATCTGTCTAAAAAGAAATTAAAAGATTAATTTTAAGAATGTCATTTTTAAAAACTTATAGCTAACATCACTTTTTAATTCTTTCTTTTATAACTTTCTTGCATCATATTTTGTGAATTCCCACATATATTATCAAAAATATCCTTGACAAAAACACTCACAAATTTTCCATTTTTATGAATTCATTAATAACACTTTTTAAAGTTTTTATTTCAAACCTAACACTACTTCTAAATATATATATATATATATATATATCTCTCTCTCTCTCTCTCTTTCTTCTTCTTCTTCTTCTCCTTTTTTTTTTTTTTTTTTGGGTAATACTATCATATCAAATTGAGTGGATTTCATATAATTAAATTGCCGAAAAATATCCAAAGTTTCAATTAAAAACCAATCGCTAGTTATCTAAATCCATAATAATTCTAACAATTACCATTATCAATTATTGTTATAACTAATTGCTAGTAATAGTAAGTATGGTTATAACTCTATAGTAATTCTAACAATTACCATCAGTAATTATTGTTATGATTAAATTATACTATGTTTCTATTTGTATATCGGAGTAATCCACAAATGACCCATAAATTATACTTTCAGTTTCAAGCGGGTCCCTAACTTTTAATTTTTCAAATCTTACTATTTTAAACTTTTCTTTTGCTACTAAATAACCTCCATGTGAGTTTTTCGAAAAAAAAACTGAACAGATATTGAAGACATTCAAATTACGTAAGCTTTAATTAATGGAAAAATGTACCTTCTTAATAGCTCTATGATGCTACATATATTTGATTAAGGTAATATTTGCGCTATATATCTTTGATTAGAGTATAATTTAATTCGAAAATATTTCTGATTTAGTTACAACTTCCCATCAAAAAACTATTTAATTACATCGTACCTTGTATATAAAGCTCATATGATAGGAACTTATTCAATTTCTGTCCAGTATTTTACATACTACTGACAAAAGGACCATCCATGTAACAACATAAACATTTTATAAAAATGTAATGTGTAAAATCAAAAGTCAATGAACAACATTAAATAAGGTGTATGATTCGAAGACATTTTCATTATTAACACAGTATCTAACATAACATTGTTAGTAAAAATCTATAGATGAGGGTTAGCATTCATTACATTATATAAGGACTAAACTAATAACCCAAAATTTGATTTTTCACAAACTTTAAAATTTAAAAAGTAAATATAACTTGGAACTTCATCCAATGAGAAGCTAACACTTAAGTTACAATATAAATTAAAAAGAAAAAAAAAAAGAAATACATTTAATTATAAATAAACAAAATGAGAATGAGAAGATAAAAAAAAATCAAATATAAGTGATCACAAATTTCCAGCAAGTATATGGAGTCAAGTTTTAATAGTAAAGCAGTGAGAAAAGGTTGTCATATCCAAGGATCGTTATCAGATTTCTACAAAGTACTAGAATTAAACAATCTTAATTTTATATAGAAGAATCAAATCAAACAATTGCAGAACAAAAATTAAAATTAAAATGAAAATCAAATAACTATTGGTAAAACAATCAATGGTTCGATTTCACATAGCCATTAACTATGCCTTTTTATTGTGAATTTATTACCAGTTAAATCACCAACTTTATAAGCCAAGAACCCTAATGTATTCAACTTCTTCTCCCGGATGCCGAGTTAAAATATTCCTAACAACCGATTTCAATATCACTATAAGAATCATTATAAGAAATTCATTAAGTTCAGATTCTTATAACGACTCTAAAGGAATTATAGACCTCATGAACTCTATAAAATCCTAGGTATTATCTAATACTTGCATCTAAAACCACCTCTCCCGAGTGCCAGATTGTAAATACTAAAACAATTAATTTGTGGCCAGTAAACTCACAGCGTAAGAGCATGATAATATAAATAAACTAATGGAAAACTTTAGAGAATAAACTAAATAATAAAAGACATACTATCAAGCAAAGGTTACTTCATTTTCATGAATAAGAAAATTAGTTCATGATCAAATAAAATAAAACCCTAATCATCTTAAAAATGAATAAGAAAGAGAGGTAAGAATTAGGATAGAAATTGATGATGAACGACTCCGCCTCCTGATTTTGCAGCTGTCTTCTCCTTTGCTCCAAGCTTTCTCTCTCTGTCTCTTTTTATCCACTAAAAATCTGCTAAAAGTTCCTCTAAATTTGCCCTAAGATTACCTATTTATAAGCTTTTAGACTTGAATGCACAAAACGGGTAAGTTTCCCATGAACTCGGGCCTTAAATTACTTTTCTCGTGTTGTCTGTGTGATGACCTGTAACTTTTAAGTGCTGTCTTCAAAAACTAACTTTTATTACATTCTCAAAATTTTAGGAATTTTTTTTCAACTTAAAACTTCTTTGTTTAATTGCTTAATACTCAAAATTTTTTCATAGATAATGAAAGCTATGTTATCAGGTTTCGTAAACCTACTTTCTAAGATAAAAACATTTATATACGTTACTCTTGGAGGATTATAGAAAATCACATTCAACGTCCAGATAAGTGTAATTTAAGTATTCAAGTGCTGTTAAGATTACAAACCAACATCTTAATGAAAATACACGTATATATATGTATATTTTTACCTATAGTATAATATTTTTTCCCAAAATAATATCTCTTAATTTTGCGGAATAAAATACGAGGTGATATCCATACACCCTCTACCACCATGGTCACCACATCCAATTTGCTTGTCCATCAGATTAATTATTCTTGGGTTTCCTACTCGAATTTCCTACAACATAAAAAGTCTTGAATGAGTTTTCATTCAGTAAATACAAACTTAAATCTCATAATGCAACAATAAAATGCATAACCTTTCTTCTTCTTCTTCTTCTTCTTTTTTTTTTTTTTTTTTTTTTTTTTCCAAATGAAGTAACATCTTATGCTTAGTTTGTCTTATTAAGCCCCTTGTGTTCTTACTAAGTGCGCGCAACCAATGGGAAGTTGGAGGAGCAACCCTGTAACAAGTCCCAAGGTCATAAATATATTGTTCATAACACCACATTTTGGTGGAGGTTAGTACGACACTTATATATCGTTCTTAATCATTTCTTGTAATACCTAAATTTTTTTTTATAAGGAATTATTATCAATTTATAAGTTAATTCTTCAAAATTCCTTGCAGAAATTAAAGTTTTAGGTTATAATTTAACCTAAAGTAATGAAATTAATTTTTATGATCTGACAATTATTAATTTTATCACATAGTAGTTAGCTTAGGTCACATATTATTATTCAAAAAGGTTTGAATAGTAAAAAGTGACGAATTGATGCATGTGTAGGAATTAGCAGTCTTGGAGTGCTCTAGATAGGATTTTTGTATATAAAAATGCAGTACCAAGGATTTAACATCAACTTTTTAATTAGATAAAAATTAGACTATCTAACTTTTTACAGATTAAATTTAGATAGATTGCCTTTTTAGTATGGGAACATAGTGGATAAGACTTTATGCAAGATAAAATTTATGCTGAGTTACTTTTTCAGTATGAAAACTTGGTGGATAAGTCTTGACATAAGATGGAATTTTTTTTTCTAGGATAAGTTTTCTATTTAGTAAAAATAAATATTGCTTAGTTCTTTGACAGTATGAAACTTTGAGAATTTTGTTAGTGGAGGATGTTGGAAAAATACTGGTACATTGAGTTAGTAGTCCAAGAATTCATCAGTAGATGATAATGTCTAAAGTTATTTTTAATTATATTTTTTAAGGAAAATATGAATTTTTGATCCAATGGTTATAAATGGATAAGTATCAAGAGATTAGTTGCTAAGAAAAAGCAAGAACTTTCACATAATTTCTTCCCTGAACTCTGTACCAGAAGAGGACAGAAGGTACATGCTCGACTTTCACATATTTCGAGCCTCCATCTGGCTGCATACTGCTCACAAATTCATTTGGCATGTCATAAAATGCAAGAACTTTGAGACTTCGCAGGTGCTGGATGCCGGAGGGTACCTCATTCAGTAGCGGGCTAGGTCCTATCCTTAATTCTTCAAGAAGAGGCAAGGCACCTTCTTCTATTTCCACCACTTCTAGTTCTTGCAAGTCTCTTAAAACAAGCAGCTTGAGTTTTCGAAAACCACCAACCGCGAAATGAAGTTGCTCTCCCTCATATGCCCGGTAGAGCCAAAGAGACACTAAATTAGGCAAATCACAGATGTGTCTTAATGGGTCGTCGGTTAACCTTGACATGCTTAAGCACAGCACGCTTAGAATTTGAAGACTTGAAATCCAATTTGGCAACCTTTGTAATTGGCCCCTCAGAACAAGACTTTGCAAAAAAAAAGTGGCGGGGATGAAACGGTGGACAAATCCAACATTTCTTCATTAGTCACCGAGTATAAACTTAGATATTCTAGGTAGTTCCTCTTCCCAATAGCAGCGCAGAGAGCACTTAAGGCCGCTGCAGTCAATCTTGAAATTCCCAACCTTCTCAATCCCGTCAAGTTCTCCAATTCTTCCTCAAGGCCAATGCCAATGAGATGTGCTTCCACTGTCGTTAGTGTCTGCAAGTTCTCTAGACATCGAATTCCTTTCTTTATCCCAACAGCTTGGCTTGAATTCAAATTGATGGCACTATCACTACAGCTTGCTAAAAGGTGTTGAAGATTTAGAAGCTCATTGATCTCGATTGGTAGCTTAACCAGCAGGGTGTTTCTTACATCTAGTGTTCGTAGATTATGTTGCTTACCCACAGACTTTGGAAGTCTCTTCACTTCTGTATTCTTTAAACTTAAGTACTTCAGGTGAAGTAAATTTCCCACCTCCTCTGGGAGACGATCGAGTGGAACATTTTCAAAATCCAACAACGTCAAAAGCTTATGTTTTCGAAACAATGCGACCACAAAAGAGTTCTTCTGAGCACCAATGAGCTCTAATATTGGAAAGAAAAACAGAACGAACCTGAGAGTTTTTAAGGGTCTCTAAAAAATTTTCCTCGATCTTACCAGAGATTGATAGGTGGCGACTCTTTCCTCTCAAACTAGAGTTGTTTTCATCCCTAATCTGACAGAAACCAATCTCATCAGCCTCTTGTCGAACAAGCTCATGCATCGAGTCATGAACTCGGCAAAATTTCTCCCATCCGTAAAACCCTTCGCATGCTTGAACCAGGTTTCTTTGGATGAGCTCATTCAAGTATTCTTCAGCCACTTCTCCTGAGGTCTTTAGTCCCTTTGCTTGTACAAAATCCTCCACAATCCATAATTTAAATAACTTTTCATTTGGAATCAAATAATCTTCCGGAAAGATGCTAAAATACAAGAAGCAAATTTAATTGGTAAGGAAGATCACAAAAACCAAGAACAAGAAGTCTAGAGATATCTTCCAAGTGCGGATTGGATTCAATCTCAAATTCAAAAATATCATAAATCCTTTGCCACTCCAATCTCGTCTTCTCTTTCGTCGACAACACACCGGCTACATCTACAATTGCAAGTGGCAATCCTCGACACATTCTAAGAAATTGAAGGGACAACTGCTCCAACTTTGTGTTAGGATCTATAGGTGCCCTAAGGATAGAAAATCTTAGGGATTTTCTGTAAATATGACATTTTGATATTAATAAGAGGAAATTATTCATGTTTAATAAGTTGTGTCCTATTTACTTTCATTTGTTGATTGTATAATTATTTTGAACAAACATAAAATACTCCTAGACTGTTGGTAATATATCGAATTACCATATGTATACGGGGTATGCATAGAAGATGTGGTAATTTGATAACAGTCTAAATAAATAGTCCGCAATCAACGGAATAAGATTTGGGGATCTTATTCATGATAAGATTGTAAAGGTTGTCTACTTCCTTGGAGGGATGGTTTGTCTTGACCATCGGATAGGTTCCGAGTAGAAACTTTAATATATACCAGTATTGAGGTATGACATTGGACTGGACCTAAAGTGTTAATTGATTCGGTTTAATAATTCCGTTTATAAGAATCAATGATACTTTGATTATCATCCTACATTAATCTTAATCCTGAAATGATTACTTAAGTTCGCATCCATGACTTATGTACTTTGATGCACTAAAGGTGAGACACTATTAATTCATGGTCAACATACTTGTGTTTTGGGTGCATGACTTATGGATGGAGAAATCAAGATTCATAGATACGGAATCCATAGCTATCTTAATGATAGTAAATGTTATCTACTTAAAGGTATTATTCGGGGATTGAAAGATAGTATAACAAGATCTTGGCCATCGGTTTACTTTGTGTTCTCTGGTGGTTTTCCAATTGTATGGTTTTACAATTGGTGGTTCTTTCAATGGAGAATAATTGAACTTTAAGTTAAAATGATTAAAAAGGTAAAACGGAAAAAGTCCTTAATTCAATCATGGATAACATATGGGGATCGGATTAAACAAGCGATGAATAAATCATGCAAGAAGCACTACGTGAGAGAGCTTTCGTAATACGGTATGTAAACAGGAGTTCAGCTTCAAACTTTTAGTGGAATAGTTTTGAAGTTGATAATTGATGGATAATTAATCAGGGATTAATTTTTCACAATTATAGGAGCCTCTTTACATATTTCCATCGGGTCCCTCTATTAGCTCATATAGTTCCACGAAGCGTCTCGGGATTTGTTCCTAATGAGATCGGTAAATTGTAAATGGAATTTTGTAATGTCTATTAAAACATGGTACTCTCTAACATGCAATCCAGAAAGGATTGGACATGTGAAATTTGTAGACAAATGATTTGTCAACATGTGATTGGTTAATTTAAATTTTGAAAATAAGATTGTATTTGAATTTTGGAAAACAAAATTTTTCTCTCATAATCAAAAGTGGTGCACGTTTTTTTTAATTGTATGGAAGAAAGAAAATTTTGTTTCAAAATTATTTAAATATATTCCTAACATTTAATTATTAATTGGTTTAAATAATGAAGATTATTTCATGAATTTTTCTTTCCTAATTAAAGAGGTGCATGGTTTTTGTGAGGAAAGAAAATTTGAAATATTTCATTAATTTAAATTAACTAATATGGATAATGTTTATGGAAAATATTTATTCAAATATGTGAATCCTATTTAAATTCGAAAAGGTTTAAAAGAAGTTTGAATCTAGATAGGACTAGGATCTTTTGACTAGTCTAGATTCTTGATTTAAAATTTAAACCACCAATCAAGATTTCTCTCACTTTGTGGCCGAATTTTAAAGGGGATTTCCTCTTGAAAATTATTTTTATGTTCAATAAATCTAGCCCTAAAGTTGTATGATCTTTTGGTTCAAGATTTATCCGGAAAATAATTATTAATTGTTTTTCAAGTAGGAGATAAATTTTGAAAATGATTGGAATACTATATAACGGCTAGGAGTTCTTGAAAAACTAATTTTTGAATTTTTTAAAGGAGAAAAACGTTTTTAATAATTAAAAAAAAATTTGTTTTTCTTCCACATCAAAAATTCGGCTTTCTTGTGAGAGAGAAAAAGAAAGAAAATTCCATTGAATCAAAACTGCGATGAAGGTTAAACCGAGTGATATTTTTTCATAGGAGGTTAACCGGTTCTTGTTTTGTAGTTTTGAAGAAAGAAGTTGGATCAAATTCTCAACGATGATCGTCGGAATTGAGAAAGAGGGATCTAGACTTCGGAAAGTATTACCGGTCGCTTAGACTTATAGAACGTGTGCCCACACACACTCTGAGATGTGGAACTCGAGAATAGTAGAGAAGACACGTTGGTCAAACGCTCTAGCAATTCCGGAATCCAAGAAATAAAGTCTGCTTGATCATGAATTAATTTATTGTTATATGCATCATGAGCTTCTTTTCCGGAAACGGCATAAAATTTTTAAAACTTCCGCTGCGCCGTAACTCCAATACCGGATCCGATTTTTCCAACACTTTGGAGGACAAAGCCCTTCGTGCTCATGCTAGAAAGCTCTTCGACAGAAAAGGTCCCGAGACATTGTTTCAGTCAACAGTTCCATCCAATGAACATAATAAAATAAACTCTCTTCAGAAAAGGCTGCAACTGATTCACGATGCATTGTGATGATTATTCTACTACGTTTTCCATTATCAGGCAAAACATGTCTCATCACTTGCCAAAAATTTTTATGCCAAACATCGTCAAACACGATTAGGTACCTCTTCGACTGCAAATCTTGCTTCAGAGTATCGATTAACTTTTCCCTCCGCACATCTCGGTTTCCTACTGCACCAAACTGCCTTACCGTGTCGATCAAAACAACCTGTAGATCATAGGAGGCACTCACAGTGATCCAAGCATGATCAACGAAACACTTTCTTTTCCCTGTATAATCGTAAAACATATTTTCATTTAAAACCAGGTCGTAGACTTTTTTAGCAAGAGTAATTTTACCACCTCCGCCAACGCCTACAAGCGAAAGAATCGAGAGCCTCGATTCTCCATCCAGAAACCAGTCCATCAATTCATAAGCTACCGAATCAATACCAACAGTACTTTCCTGCAAATTCGGGTCAATTCCATATAAGAACGATACCTATCAGAAACCATGGCGGAGGCTTCACGGCGGGTTAAATGATTGCTTATGCCATGTCTTTGACCTCGCTTATGCATTTGACGTAGCAATGCCTTGATGCTCTAAATATTAGAAGACAGCTTGCATCGACTACTCAACGTGTCGATCAACTGACCGACGGAGCTGTGCCATGGCCCCAGTAGTCGTGACGCTTTGAGAATGTACTTGTCCACAAAATCTTCGACCATTTCGGTGACTTCCTTGGCTTGTTTCAACCAGATCTTCACCTCATGAGACAACTCTGTTGGAAAAATCGGATCCGGTATTGGAGTTATGGCGCAGCGGAAGTTTTAAAAATTTTATGCCGTTTCCGGAAAAGAAGCTCATGATGCATATAACAATAAATTAATTCATGATCAAGCGTACCTTATTTCTTGGATTCCGGAATTGCTAGAGCGTTTGACCAACGTGTCTTCTCTACTATTCTCGAGTTCCACGTCTCGGAGTGTGTGTGGGCACACGTTCTATGAATCCAAGCGACCGGTAATACTTTCCAAAGTCTAGATCCCTCCTTCTCAATTCCGATGATCCTCGTTGAGAATTTGATCCAACTTCTTTCTTCAAAACTACAAAACAGAAACCGGTTAACCTCCTATGAAAATTATCACTCGGTTTAACCTTCCTCGCAGTTTTGATTCAATGGAATTTTCTTTCTTTTTCTCTCTCACAAGAAAGCCGAATTTTTGATGTGGAAGAAAAAAAAATTTTTTTTTTCATTAAAAAACGTTTTTCCTCTTTAAAAAATATCAAAAATTGGTTTTTCAAGAACTCCTAGCCTTTATATAGTATTCCAATCCTTTTCAAAATTTATCTCCTACTTGAAAAATAATTAATAATTATTTTCCGGATAAATCTTGAACCAAAAGATCATACAACTTTAGGGCTAGATTCATTGAACCTAAAAACAAATTTTAAGAGGAAATCCCCTTTAAAATTCGGCCACAAAGTGAGAGAAATCTTGATTGGTGGTTTAAATTTTAAATCAAGAATCTAGACTAGTCAAAAGATCCTAGTCCTATCTAGATTCAAACTTCTTTTAAACCTTTTCGAATTTAAATAGGATTCACATATTTGAATAAATATTTTCCATAAACATTATCCATATTAATTAATTTAAATTAATGAAATATTTCAAATTTTCTTTCCTCACAAAAACCATGCACCTCTTTTATTAGGAAAGAAAAATACATGAAATAATCTACATTATTTAAACCAATTAATAATTTAATGTTAGGAATATATTTAAATAATTTTGAAACAAAATTTTCTTCCCTCCATACAAAAAAAACGTGCACCACTTTTAATTAGGAGAGAAAAATTTTGTTTTCCAAAATTCAAACACAATCTTATTTTCAAAATTCAAATTAACCAATCACATGTTGACAAATCATTTGTCTACAAATTTCACATGTCAAATCCTTTCCAGATTGCATGTTAGAAAGTACCATGTCTTAATAGACATTACAAAATTCCATTTACAATTTACCGATCTCATTAGGAACAAATCCCGAGACGCTTCGTGGAACTATATGAGCTAATAGAGGGACCCGATGGAAATATGTAAAGAGGCTCCTATAATTGTGAAAAATTAATCCCAGATTAATTATCCATCAATTATCAACTTCAAAACTATTCCACTAAAAGTTTGAAGCTGAACTCCTGTTTACATACCGTATTACGAAAGCTCTCTCACGTAGTGCTTCTTCCATGATTTATTCATCGCTTGCTTAATCCCCATATGTTATCCATGATTGAATTAAGGACTTTTTCCGTTTTACCTTTTCAATCATTTTAACTTAAAGTTCAATTATTCTCCATTGAAAGAACCACCAATTGTAAAACCATACAATTGGTAAACCACCAGAGAACACAAAGTAAACCGATGGCCAAGATCTTGTTATACTATCTTTCAATCCCCGAATAATACCTTTAAGTAGATAACATTTACTATCATTAAGATAGCTATGGATTCCGTATCTATGAATCTTGATTTCTCCATCCATAAGTCATGCACCCAAAACACAAGTATGTTGACCATGAATTAACAGTGTCTCACCTTTAGTGCATCAAAGTACATAAGTCATGGATGCGAACTCAAGTAATCATTTCAGGATTAAGATTAATGCAGGATGATAATCAAAGTATCATTGATTCTTATAAACGGAATTATTAAACCGAATCAATTAACACTTTAGGTCCAGTCCAATGTCATACCTCAATACTGGTATACATTAAAGTTTCTACTCGGAACCTATCCGATGGTCAAGACAAACCATCCCTCCAAGGAAGTAGACAACCTTTACAATCTTATCATGAATAAGATCCCCAAATCTTATTCCGTTGATTGCGGACTATTTATTTAGACTGTTATCAAATTACCACGTCTTCTATGCATACCCCGTATACATATGGTAATTCGATATATTACCAACAGCCTAGGAGTATTTTATGTTTGCTCAAAATAATTATACAATCAACAAATGAAAGTAAATAGGACACAACTTATTAAACATGAATAATTTCCTCTTATTAATATCAAAATGTCATATTTACAGAAAATCCCTAAGATTTTCTATCCTTAGGGCACTATAGATCCCAACAATCTCCCACTTGCCCTAAGCGAGTAAATGTGACATATTACGCATCCCCATGCCTTCGACGTGTTCTTCGAATCTTCTGGCCACCAAAGTCTTCGTGAACGGGTCAGCAAGATTGTCCTCCGATGCGATTTTGCAAACCGTCACATTTCCACTCTCAACAAAGCCTCTGATAATGTGATATTTTCTGTCAATGTGCTTACTCCTCTTATGATGCCTAGGATCCTTGGTATTAGCTACTGCTGCACTGTTGTCACAGTAGAGCACCATAGCTTTATCCATACCAGGAACGACCTCAAGGTCACTAAGGAACCTGCGGAGCCAAACCGCTTCCTTTGATGCCTCACTGGCTGCCACATACTCGGCTTCCATGGTCGAGTCAGCAATACAAGATTGCTTAACACTCCTCCACACAACGGCACCACCTCCAAGGGTGAAGACAGATCCTGAAGTCGATTTCCTTGAATCCTGATCTGATTGAAAATCAGAATCTGTATATCCTATAGGAACAAGGTCCTGACCGGAATACACTAGCATATAATCCCTCGTTCTCCGTAGATACTTGAGTATATGCTTGACCGCAGCCCAATGGTTCGGTCCCGGATTCGACTGATATCGACTTACCATACCAACCGCAAAACAAATGTCAGGCCTAGTGCATAACATAGCGTACATAAGACTACCTACGCTGATGCATAATGTACATTTTTCATACGCTCCCTTTCTTCCGATGTCTTGAAACAATTATCTAGAAAGCTTGATTCCAATCCTGAAAGGTTGAGCACCTTTCTTGGAATCCTTCATAGAAAACTTCTCAAGTACTTTATCAATGTATAAAGCTTGGGAGAGTGCTATCGTTTTGTTCTTTCTATCTCTAAAGAGTTGAATACCAAGAACATAACTAGCTTCTCCTAAGTCCTTCATGTCAAACTGTTTGGCTAACCAAACTTTGACAGATGATAGTATTGCCACATCGTTTCCAATAAGCAATATATCATCCACATAAGTACAAGGAACACCACTTTCTCGTTCTTGATACATTTATAAACACATGGTTCATCAATGTTTTGTTCGAATCCATAAGTTTTGATCGCTTGATCAAACCTAATATTCCAAGAACGAGATGCTTGCTTTAATCCATAAATGGATTTAAGCAACTTGCATACTTTGTCTTCTTGGCCTTTTGCCTTGAACCCGTCTGGTGTATCATATAGATATCTTCCTCAAGAGAGCCATTCAAGAAAGCTGTCTTGACATCCATTTGCCAGATCTCATAATCGAGAGCAGCCGCAATGGATAAAAGAATGCGGATTGACTTAAGCATTGCTACAGGCGAGAAGGTTTCTTCATAGTCGATTCCTTCTTTCTGCGTATAGCCCTTCGCTACAAGTCTTGCCTTGAAAGTTTCCACTTTCCCATCCACACCTCTCTTCCTCTTGTATACCCACTTACACCCAATCGGTTTTATGCCTTGGGGTAAGTCTACAAGTTTCCAGACTCCGTTGGAATCCATAGATTCCATCTCGGCGTTCATAGCCTTTTGCCAAAGACTAGAATCAACATCCTCCATAGCTTCCTTGTACGTAGCCGGATCATCAATATGTTCTATGGATTCTGCTTCATAAACTTCACCACTGAACATGTACCTTTCAGGTTCCCTGATAATCCTCCCACTACGACGAAGCTCCTGTGGTTGTTGATTCTTTAGTGATTTTTCCGCAGGGTTTTCTGTGACTTTAGGAACATCCAAACCCGAAGTCATCTCCTCAAGCACTACTTTGCTACGAGGTTTAAAGTCTTCCATGTAACTTTCCTCAAGGAATGTTGCATGTGTTGAAACAAAGACTTTATTTTGCTTTGGATTATAGAACAGACCACCTTTTGTCCCTTTTGGATAGCCAACAAACAAGCACACTTCTGATCGTGACTCCAATTTCTTCGCTTCCTTATCCAGGACGTGTGCCGGACAACCCCAAATTCGAATATGATTCAAATTAGGTTTCCTACTCGTCCATAACTCATAAGGAGTTTTAGGAACCGATTTGGAGGGAACGTTATTCAGAAGATAGCATGCAGTTTGTATGGCGTGCCCCCAAAATGATAAAGGTAAAGTGGAATAACTCATCATAGACCGGACCATATCCAATAGGGTCCTATTCCTTCTCTCAGCTACACCATTCTGTTGAGGAGTACCAGGTGCAGTCAACTGGGATTGTATCCCATTCTCTATCAAATATCCTAAGAACTCATCCGATAGGTATTCCCCACCTCGATCCGATCGAAGTGTCTTAATGGACTTGCCTAATTGTTTCTCCGCTTCAGCCCGAAACTCTTTGAACTTGTCAAAGGCTTCGCTTTTGTGGGTCATCAAATAGACATATCCATACCTTGAGTAATCATCAATAAAAGTGATATAATACTCATACCCACCACGTGCTTCTATGTTCATGGGACCACAAACATCTGTATGCACAAGTTCTAAAAGTTTCTCGATACGACCATCCTTGGCAGCAAAGTGCCGTTTAGTCATCTTGCCCTCCAAACAGGATTCACATTGTGGCCAAGGTTCAACCTCATACAAGTCAAGGCATTCATTTTTTACCATCCTTTGAACTCTGTTAAGGCTTATGTGACCAAGTCGTAAATGCCAAAGATATGATTTGTTAGAGTGAGAAGACTTATGTCTTTTAGAGTTCTTTTCCAATTCTGTATCAAGCAGTGAGTGCATCTTAGGTTTGATAAAATAAAGATTTCCATGCATCCATCCATTACAGATAAGAGAATTGTTTTTCCTAATAACAACTTTATTATTAAAAGAAACTGAATAAGAATCTTTAATTAAACAAGCTACCGAAATTAGGTTCCTCTTAAAATTAGGAACATAAAAACAATGTCTCAAAACAATAAACCTAAATTCATCAAAATAAAGATGCACTTCTCCCACTGCTTCAGCTCGCACCAACGTCCCATCGCCGGTTCTTAACGTAAAGTCCTCCTCATGCAGACTTCTCGTTACCTTGAACCCCTGTAGAGAAATACAAACATGGTTAGTAGCTCCAGAATCTATAACCCAATTGTCTTAGATTCTTCCACTAAACAACCCTCAAGATACAGGACATTGAAATTACCTTTCTGCTTTTGCAAAGCCAGGAAATCTCGGCAATCCTTCTTGAAATGTCCTTTCTTCCCACAGTGAAAGCACTTAACCTTTTTGGGGTCCACCTTTCGCTTCTTAGTCTTGGTAGACTTCTTAGAAGCAGGTGCATTCACCGCAGGCTTATTCCCCTTGTTCTTCCCTTTTTCCTTCTTCCTTTTGGGATTAGGAACAGACGAACTAGGTTCAGCCAAATTTGCCTCAGCCTTAGATCCAGAACCCTTAAAAATGTTCTCAAAGGCTTGCAACTCTTCATCAATTCCGTTAAAGACATCTCCTTCCGGTTAAGGTTGTAGGATGCCTGAAACAAATCGAAATCCTTGGATAAGGTTTGAAAAACCATAACCAGTTGAGTTGCAGCATCGATCTCAGCCCCATTTGCCTGAGCTTCAGACAAATAAGCCATGACTGTCATCATGTGCTCCTTGATGGGAGTTCCAACCTTCTGCCTGCAGTTCATGAGACCTTTGATAGCATCGGTCTTACCTGGATAGTTTGTTCACCAAACATTTCCTCCAGGTTATCCATGATCTGCCTAGCAGTTTGATGTTCCTCATGCTGTTTCTGGAGCACGTTAGACATGCTCGCCCGAATATAGCACATGACACTAAGGTTGGAATTGTCCCAGCACTCAAGCGCTACAAAATCCCTATCAGGAGCATCGATCGCAGGCGTAGGTGGTCGAGGTTGGGTTAGGACAAAACTGTGTTTCTCAAAATTTAGGACGATTAGCAAGTTCCTTTTCCAGTCATTAAAATTCTCGCCAGTTAATTTGTTTTGCGTAAGTATCACAAATAAAGGGCTTGACATTTTGATCTATAATAAGAAAACATGTAATAAGTATTAGCAAACATCCTATCAGTTTATAAAATATGATTTTGTAATTAAACAAAAAGATCTATATGCAATCTAAATGTTCATGTGTAAAACCCTTAAAACACATACCTTACAACGACAATTCCTAGCTACCGCTTTCTAAGCTACCGAGGGGTAGTCATAGAATAACTAGCCAAGAACACGGATCCCTTCCGATTAATACATATTCGTCCATGGAACAAACTCCATTAAATATATATTAACTATCGTTTATTTGACCACTACTTTACATAACAGAGCCTCGAGGGAGGGTTAATAAATAAAGTAGTATGAGTGTGTAACCAACGTTTCCAATTTTGAATCCATATTTTACATCCGCCACCGAGGGGTGATCTAAACATAAAATATGCCCAAAATTGTTATCCTTTTGGAAATCCAAATTAGTGTGCGCTCTAGGTAAGATACCTATCCGAAGGGAATTCCCGAATCGAAACCGAGTAGTAGGCACTACCATGCGTAACTATTAGACCAACGATGGAGGCCGTAGGTCTTAGTGTGTAAAACCTTCTCCCACTCAATCTTTTAAATTAGGGTTTTTGTTTTTCATGCATAAACAATATTTATTGAGTGGCACTCCCTAGTCTATATGGCATGTTATCAATACATCATGAAATAGTATAACATATTCATCTAGCAACTCATCATCCATAGTTTGCAAAATATGTAAATAGCCGTGGATCATGATTCCATCCTAGAGAAAAGAAAATTACAAAAATTACAAAAATTAACCGAAACATATATCGGCCTTCATTTGTAGATCCATGCCTTGTATCCTTCTTCAATGTGGCTTCCTTCTCCAATGTCACATCTTTTTAAATTTAAAATTAAATTTAAATTTCAAAAAAAGATTATATGTGATTTTTAATTTTAATCAAAATTACAAAATATCAAAATTTAAATTAAAATCCGGTTTATTAAATTTCAAAATTTAAAATTTGAAATTTCCAAATTTCAAATTTAAATCACAAAATTTTAAAATTCATAATAATATCCATTAAATTTAAATTTTCAATTTTGATTTCCAAATTATCAAGATCACATATCATTGGAAAATTAAATTTTCAAAAGATTCTTGTGATTTTTTTTTATACAAAAAAAAACGTTTTTTTAATTAAAACAAATTCCAAAAATCAAAAAATCACATCCTTTGAAAATTTCCATACCTTCGTTCATCTTCAATCTCCTTGAATCCATTGTAGCCCGAATTTTACAAAAAAATTCCTATGCCGTTTCCGGCTTACAAAAATTCTAGGAATTGAAAGAATGACCTTGCGGTGATAATAGACCGCATATATTACACTTGAAAAACCTAGATACAAATTCTAACCTCTATGGAATCATGACCGGTAAAATTGAACAAGCATCATATATTATCAAAATAATATAAAGCATTCATTCATCCATACATCCATTCATATTATATTTAACATACTCAAAATAAAACCTAGAGTGCCAATTTTCTAAAATATTTCATTAATGCATAGAGAGAAATT
Source organism: Ficus microcarpa (assembly GCA_025413485.1). Classification (NCBI taxonomy): domain Eukaryota; kingdom Viridiplantae; phylum Streptophyta; class Magnoliopsida; order Rosales; family Moraceae; genus Ficus; species Ficus microcarpa. The sequence goes on along the minus strand of CM046381.1, from coordinate 2,890,066 downwards.
TATTTGATCAAATAATTTATGTTATATGCATGATCATGAGTTGGCTCTGATACCAGCTGTTGGAAAAATCGGATCCAGTATTGGAGTTACGGCGCAGCGGAAGTTTTAAAAATTTTATGCCGTTTCCGGAAAAGAAGCTCATGATGCATATAACAATAAATTAATTCATGATCAAGCATATATTATTTCTTGGATTCCGGAATTGCTAGAGCGTTTGACCAACGTGTCTTCTCTACTATTCTCGAGTTCCACGTCTCGGAGTGTGTGTGGGCACACGTTCTATGAATCCAAGCGACCGGTAATACTTTCCGAAGTCTAGATCCCTCCTTCTCAATTCCGATGATCCTCGTTGAGAATTTGATCCAACTTCTTTCTTCAAAACTGCAAAACAAGAACCGGTTAACCTCCTATGAAAAATTATCACTCGGTTTAACCTTCCTCGCAGTTTTGATTCAATGGAATTTTCTTTCTTTTTCTCTCTCACAAGAAAGCCGAATTTTTGATGTGGAAGAAACCTAAAAATATTTTCTTTTCTCACTAAAAAACGTTTTCCTCTTTAAAAAAATATTAAAAATTGGTTTTTCAAGAACTCCTAGCCTTTATATAGTATTCCAATCCTTTTCAAAATTTATCTCCTTTTTGAAAAATAATTAATAATTATTTTTCCGGATAAATCTTGAACCAAAAGATCATACAACTTTAGGGCTAGATTCATTGAACCTAAAAACAAATTTTTAGGAGGAAATCTCCCTTAAAAATTCGGCCACAAAGTGAGAGAAATCTTGATTAGTAGTTTAAATTTTAAATCAAGAATCTAGACTAGTCAAAAGATCCTAGTCCTATCTAGATTCAAACTTCTTTTAAACCTTTTCGAATTTAAATAGGATTCACATATTTGAATAAATATTTTCCATAAATATTATCCATATTAATTAATTTAAATTAATGAAATATTTCAAATTTTATTTCCTCACAAAAACCATGCACCTCTTTTATTAGGAAAGAAAAATACATAAAATAATCTCCTATCTAGATTCAAACTTCTTTTAAACCTTTTCGAATTTAAATAGGATTCACATATTTGAATAAATATTTTCCATAAACATTATCCATATTAATTAATTTAAATTAATGAAATATTTCAAATTTTCTTTCCTCACAAAAACCATGCACCTCTTTTATTAGGAAAGAAAAATACATAAAATAATCTCCATTATTTAAACCAATTAATAATTTAATGTTAAGAATATATTTAAATAATTTTGAAACAAAATTTTCTTCCCTCCATACAAAAAAAATGTGCACCACTTTTAATTAGGAGAGAAAAATTTTGTTTTCCAAAATTCAAACACAATCTTATTTTCAAAATTTAAATTAACCAATCACATGTTTACAAATCATTTTTCTACAAATTTCACATGTCCAATCCTTTCCAGATTGCATGTTAGAAAGTACCATGTCTTAATAGACATTACAAAATTCCATTTACAATTTACCGATCTCATTAGGAACAAATCCCGAGACGCTTCGTGGAACTATATGAGCTAATAGAGGGACCCGATGGAAATATGTAAAGAGGCTCCTATAATTGTAAAAAATTAATCCCAGATTAATTATCCATCAATTATCAACTTCAAAACTATTCCACTAAAAGTTTGAAGCTGAACTCCTGTTTACATACCGTATTACGAAAGCTCTCTCACATAGTGCTTCTTCCATGATTTGTTCATCGCTTGCTTAATCCCCATATGTTATCCATGATTGAATTAAGGACTTTTTCCGTTTTACCTTTTCAATCATTTTAACTTAAAGTTCCATTATTCTCCATTGAAAGAACCACCAATTGTAAAACCATACAATTTTACAATTGGTAAACCATCAGAGAACACAAAGTAAACCGATGGCTAAGATCTTGTTATACTATCTTTCAATCCCCGAATAATGCTTTTAAGTAGATAACATTTACTATCGTCAAGATAGCTATGGATTCCGTATCTATGAATCTTGATTTCTCCATCCATAAGTCATGCACCCAAAACACAAGTATATTGACCATGAATTAACAGTGTCTCACCTTTAGTGCATCAAAGTACATAAGTCATGGATGCGAACTCAAGTAATCATTTCAGGATTAAGATTGATGCAGGATGATAATCAAAGCATCATTGATTCTTATAAACGGAATTATTAAACCGAATCAAATAACACTTTAGGTCCAGTCCAATGTCATACCTCAATACTGGTATACATTAAAGTTTCTACTCGGAACCTATCCGATGGTCTAGACAAACCATCCCTCTAAGGAAGTAGACAACCTTTACAATCTTATCATGAATAAGATCCCCAAATCTTATTCCGTTGATTGCGGACTATTTATTTAGACTGTTATCAAATTACCACGTCTTCTATGCATACCCCGTATACATATAGTAATTCGATATATTACCAACAGCCTAGGAGTATTTGATGTTTGCTCAAAATAATCATACAATCAACAAATGAAAGTAAATAGGACACAACTTATTAAACATGAATAACTTCCTCTTATTAATATCAAAATGTCATATTTACAGAAAATCCCTAATATTGATTTTCTATCCTTAGGGCACCTATAGATCCCAACAAACTCTTCTTCCATTTGTTGGGATGTGTGCCCATAAACAAATGAGATGTATTATTTAGCTAATTTAATTTGAGAATTTTTTCAATATTATTTTTACATGTATGTTTAGATACTTTATAAATATCGAAAACCCTATATTATTTAAATATTATATATAAGTGTTATATACAGGAGGATAATATTTAAAGTAAAAGAAAATAAATTTATCCGTAGTTAAAAATTAAAATTGGGATCTTCAATTTAAAATTAATAGCGCGGTTCATTACATTACGAATGAAATGATCTTATCCAGATTGTTAATAATGAGATTATTGGAACGAAAGTGCTTTATATAATTTGATTATATAGAATTGAAACATAATTAATTATGAATCTCTAATAATTTTCGTTATCATATAGAGCATTCAAAATTAATCAATGATGGTTATATATAAATCAATCTTAATTCTGAGTAATTAATAGACTCTTATTTATTATATAATATTTTTTGACATATCGAGTAATGACACAAATGAATAGTGTAAAATTCTTGGTATATTGGAAATATAATATAGTAAGTAACCGGGAATATTAATACACAAGATGAAATCCATTCTTTCATTAAGAAGTCAGATGAACGGTTCCTATACGTGTTGATTCGGGACTTGAATAATAAGAGCGCGCAATTTATGATTGGATCATAAATATATTATTCATTAGAGAATCAATGGTACTTAAGAAGATATATATATGATTAAAGAGGTTAACAAAAAATACCTAGATTTAATTATGAACCGTTTATGAATGATTGATTTATATGTAATGACTATATCAATGGCAATTCAAATCTTTTGAATATAATTAGTTTTATAATTTTAAGAGTGCAGTTCCACATTTTTAGTGGAACAATTTGGAATTAATAATTTTGATATTTTAATTAAGGTGTTAATTAATTGTCAAAATTATTAGAGCTTAAAATTATAAAGTCCATAGCTCCTCTCAATGGCTCTATTGAATCATGTGAACATTATTTTATGTTGGGTTAATTTATTAATTTAAAATTGAGAATTCTATATTCATATTCACACAACAAATTAATTGAATTAATTTATATTTTAAATAATATGATTATTTAAAATAAATTTAAAATAGTTTTAAATTAAATATTATATAGTGTGGTAAGGATCACATCGTAGTTGTGCACCATAGGGTGGTTCACATAATATCCACAGAGTGTATGTAAAATTTTGAATTTTGAATTTTGATACATGTGGAAGAGAAAAGATAGGTTATTTTATTTTGAATTGTTCAAAATAAAATTAAAAAAAAAAGGGTAACTGATTAAATGATGGGAAAGAGATTTTGTCTCTCCCATATCTATCATACACGCCCACTGTAGGAAGATAGTGGGCGTGTATGATAGATATGGGAGAGACAAGGGCGTGCATGTTGTTCCACAGGAAGAAATGATAATTAACTAACTAATTAATTAATTAATTAATTTAAAAAATAAAAAAAAAAGGGATATCAGTTATTTATCTGTAACACTAAAAGGATGGTGCATACGATATATCTAAAAAAAAAAAAAAAGAAGATATATTACTCCTTTTTGACAGAGAAAAATAGATACGTAACTTTTTTTTCAAAGAGTTTCTTCTCCACTTCTCATGCACTATGTCTCATGAGTTGAGAACGCAAAGTGGATCAAAATTCAAGAGTGTGATCAAACCCAAATTCAGAAATGCCCATTCGTTTCCTGTTCATCGTGACCTGGAGAATGCTGAGAAAGAATTTTTGGTCTTTCCGAAGGATTTGGAGTTCTCAAAAACGTTGGTGTTTCCAAAGGATTTGGAGTTCTCAAGAAGATTCTTGAAGTAGTTCAAGAATTTTGACTTAATCAGACAACGGTCAATCTCTAAACCTTCTTCTTAATTTATTTTATTAAATTAATATAAGTGTTGTCGGCAGAAAAATTTTTGAAAAAAATTTTTATATATGTGATTTGATCTGTACCATACTTCTGCAAAAATTATTTAAAAACTGGTTTTCAAAACCAACAATTGGTATCAGAGACAACAATACTTTATATTAATTTAATGAGTGATTATATGATAATCTTTGTATGATTTTGGGTAGGCAGTTGTGCATATTGATGTATGTTTCTATTTATGATCATAATGATGAATGGTTGTGCGAATGGATTAGTCATAAATTTTTCCGGTTTCATGGAAAGTAGTTTGTATTTTTCCTTTTGATTAGATCAATTATAAATAGGAATCATGGTGTAATTTTCTTTTGATTAGATCAATTGTAAATAGGATTTATATTGTAATTTTTCCATTGATGAAGAATTGTTCTTTATATTTTTTTTTAAAGAAAAGTTCTTTATTTTTTATATTAAAAAAAAGGTGGTGTTGGCGACTGTTCGGATGTCGCTGGCGGCGCTGCATGGCAGCCATGGCCGATCATTGACCATGGTCACCGGCCGTCAGTGTAACAACCCACCTAACGTAGGCCATTACCGTACTTATCTTATATAATTACTTACTTACTTACTTAATTAGCAGAAATTTTTTTTATACAATGTGCACTCACACAAATAAGGACGTACTTATAAACGTTTACTAAATAAAATCCTTTGAGTATAAAATAATATACATTTTATAAACTAAATGCGTAGCGGCTACCATCCCAAATTTCACAGCTAGCAGTGCCATGCTCTACCACTTTGCATCAAAGATTGCCGCTAAGTTGCTTACCTATAGCATAGATGTAAGACGTGAGCTTTCGCTCAGCAAGTACAACTTCAACATCCGCAAAACAAATCATAACTATGCATAAACCAATTATGTTCCATTATGCTATCTTAGCTTAACATACTATTGGGCCCCTTACTTACATAAGTGTACGCACCGTGGCGCGCAGCTATGGAGTGGTTGGGGCGGCCAGCCTAGTTCAACTCAAACCATAGACCAAATCCGACCTAGTGCAGGTCGGTATGACACAAGGCAACTTAGCTTGCTAACTTACTTAATTTTTCTTAAGATCAACTTATTCTTATCTTAAACATACTTACTAAATCATTTCATACTTTGGTCTTAGTCTTACCATATACATTAATGAACATATCTCATGATGTCACATACTAAACACACACCATGTCATATCATTGCATAAACTTTAAACCAATCATGCAAGTAAACAAACAAACAGCCTGTGCTGTAGGCGGAGTTATACTTACCTGGTATACTATGTCATAGGTTTTGTTGCTCCAGATCAGGTCGCAATAACAAGTTACTTCCTACTATTAAAAAGGACATAGGGTAAGGATCCTATAAATCATAATCATAAAATATTGGTAACCTAACCAACATCCATAAGTAATTTTAGTTATATGTCCCCCATACATACTAATGATAACTTACTTGGTTACTAAATGTAACCCTAAGGTTTATGGCCTATCATACTTAAATCATAACTTGTTAGGTTATTTAGTGTAACCTTGGATACTAAGCCCGATCATACTTGAATAGTGTTAGGTTACTATTCATAACTTCAGGCCTAAGCCCTATTACTTCAATCCATATCTCATTAGGTTACTATGAGTGACCCTGGATTTAAGGCCCAACTAACATACTTAATATTTTGTTAGGTTACATTGGGTAACCTTTGATGTGAGCCTAAATCATATTTTGGGTCAAACTTATTAGGTTACTAAAGCCCAAATTCACAAATCATATCATATTAGGTTACTATAGGTAACATTGGGCTTTGAGCTCAACCTAATAACTTGGGTATCCTACCCGGTTACCGTTGGTTACCATATTATTACCATGTTATCAAGATAGCTTTTGGGCTATCTACTTATTTTTCTTTGTTCTTGAAAATACCTAGTTTTCATTGTCCATTTCTTGTACAAAAATTCCTTTGTAAAATCCCAATCTTTTGTCAAAACTTGAAATTCTTTGAGTAGGGATAATAAAATTGTCAAGTGTTGAAAAATACCTTTGAAACAATTTCATGCTGCCAATTATTAGTGTATGTGCAGGAATTTCCTTTTCCTGCACTGTGTTTTGAAAATCCTGTGCAGTAATTTCATTGTTTTCCTACACAGTTCTTAGAATCCAATTTTATTTAAAATCTGTGTTGAATCTGAAAAAGTTTTCTTGCATGAAAGTTTTAGACCTTGAAAAACCCTACAACTTTCATGTTTTGCTCAAAACCCAGTTCGGCCTCTAATCCACTCATTTCCCTTGTTGAACCTGCCTGGCCGTGCATGAAGTTTGGGCATGACCAGGTTCCGATTTTTGTAAAAACGAAGGCTATTCGAGACTTATTTTTGAAAACTGTCCATCTAAACCCCTATGAATTTCCATTTTCTACGACTTTCATGTTTTAAGTTTCTTCAAATTCAGCCTCTAAGGGCCTTAAAATTGCCTTTCCAGTAAGCTGCCCAGTTTTACCCGAAACTGGCAGTTTTGCTTTAAATCCATTTTTACGTAAAATTTACATAAATCATTTTGGTGTCGTTTCGAAAATCATTTTGCTAATTAGAATTTTGGACTAATTATTAAATTTTCACGCAAAAATATAACTCTATAAAAATTTGTCTTTTGATATTTAAAACGTATATACATTTCTCAAAATCCGATGAATGCTCATTTTGTTAAAATTCCCAACCAACAAGACACGTAACAAAAATAACATTAATGGTTGAACCATTTGATGCAAAATTAATCTTCTACCCACCCCCTTTTAATTTGCATAAATATTTTTTGAAAAAGAACATTAAATGGGTTGATAAAGAAAAAGCACAAACAAAATTCAAAAAACAAAGCATTGCCTTCAACATGAACAACATCAAGACTCAAAGGTAAGTTCTGTTACAAAAAAGTAGAAAAAGATAACCACAAAACCAAAGAAGGATTTGGTTTGTCCACCAGACATAATCTACATATTGTATAGTCATCACATCTGGGCAAGCAATGGTACTAGTGTTGTGCACAAGCATCAGATTACTGAAGGAGAACACAACGAAGCCACGATCAGCTACAATGATCCGGCAAGTTCACACGGGAAGTAGAGGAGCAACTTCTTCTTCTTCTTCTTCTTCTTTTTTTTCCTTTTTTTTTTTTTTTGGAATGATTGCTTTCATGACATATGGACTCCGGCACGGTTGGTAAGTTTACATCGTCGATGCATTTGGCTAGCCATAAAAGCCTAAAATTCAATCGGAAAAAGGGAAAATAAAAAATATTAGGCATGGTGTTAGGAAGAGGACTTTGATGTAGTTAGAGAGGTGCAAAACAATTATAGGTTTAACATGTTGAGAATAACAGAGCTGTCTTACAAGGTTATTATTGGAAGTGGAAATAATGACATGAACAAAAATTGCAATCCTCTAAAACGCAACAATATTTCTACTAGAGTAGAGAATAGATAGCATCGCATAATAAGGATAATAGTACAAGAGATTTGCCCTTAAATAGAGTCATCGAACGAACCTGAAGTTGTTCGGTCAGTCCTCGACATCATCACTGAAGAAACTAAACCGGTCACTGGAAAAACTTATCTGATCACGGTTCCATGGAATAATTGAGGTTGAGGCTGATGCTGAGCTTGCTTCATCGTCGCTGGGACAGAAACTCAATCGAAGATTGTTTTGTAGAACATCATTGATATTGTTTGTGGCTAAGCCTTGCAAACGGTCCAACAAGTCTGACTCACCAAGGTCATATGATGCATAATTTCTTCCCTGAACTCTGTACCAGAAGAGGACAGAAGGTACATGCTCGACTTTCACATATTCCGAGCCTCCGTCTGGTTGCATACTGCTCACAAATTCATTTCGCATGTCGTCAAATGCAAGAACTTTGAGACTTGGCAGGTGCTGGATGCCGGATGGCACCTCATTCAGTAGCGGGCTGGGTCCGATCCTCAATTCTTCAAGAAGTGGCAAGGCACCTTCTTCTATGTCCACCACTTCTAGTCCTTGCAAGTCTCTTAAAACAAGCAGCTTGAGTTTTCAAAATCCACCTACCTCGAAATGAAGCTGCGCTCCCTCATATGCCTGGTATAGCCAAAGAGACACTAAATTAGGCAGAACACCCCCTTGCCTTAATGGGTCATCGGTCAAACTTGAGAGACTTAAGCACAACATGCTTAGATTTTGAAGACCCGAAATCCAATCAGGCAACACTTGTAATCGGCATTTCAGAACCAAACGTTCCAAATGAGGTGGTGGGGAGGAAATGGTTTCCAAATTCAATATTCCACCGTCATTTATGAAGCATAAACTTAGAGATTCAAGATGGTTCATCTCCTCAATGCAGGCAAATAAAGCAGTTGCGGCTTCTGCAATCAACTTCGTAATGGCCAATTTTCTCAATTGCCTCAACTTCCCAAGCTATTTTGTAAGCGCAATGCTGCTAAGATCTGCTGCCACAATCATGAGTGTCTGCAACTCCTGTAAGCATCCAATGCCTCCCTTTATCCTCACACCTTGGGTCGACTCCAAACTGATATTGTTGTCAGAGTGACTAGCTAAGAGGTGTCGAAGATTTTGAAGCATGTTGATCTCAATGGGTAACTCGTACAGTAAGGTGTTACTTAGATCCAATGTCTGTAGATTATGTAGCTTACCTACAGACTTTGGAAGCCTCTTCACCTTCGTCTTCTTTAAACTCAAGTATTTCAAGCCCAACAAAGTTCCCACTTCATATGGAAGATATTCAAGTGGCGTACCTTCAAAATCCAACAAAGTCAAAAGCTTATACCTTCCAAACAAAGCAGCCAGGAAAGACTTGTTCAGAGCACCAATGTTGAAAAGAAGAACAGAACGAATCCTAGATTCTCCAATGGATTCCCAAACATTGCCTTTAATATCATTGTCGATTGCTAGACGGCGGCTTTTTCCTTGACAACTTGAGTTATTGTCATCACGAATGTGACAGAAACTAAATTCATCAGCCTTCTGTCTGGAAATCTCATGAATCAAACTCTGGACTCGGCAACACTTCTCTAAGCCATAAAACCCCTCAAATGCTTGCCCCAGGTTTCTTTTGATGAGCTCGTTCAGGTATTCCTCTGCAACTTTTTCTAAGGTCGTTCCTCTCTGTTCTTGTACAAACCCTTCCGCTATCCATAGCTTGAATAGTTTATCGTTAGAAATTAAGGAGTCTTTCGGAAAGATGCCAAAATACAAAAAGCATAGTTTTAGATGGTAAGGTAAATCAGAGAAACTTAGGGAGAGGATCTTTGAGAGACCTGTAAGTTGGGGATTGGATTCAACCCCGAGACTAAAATTGTCGAGTAGCCTTTGCCAAATTTGCACTGACTTCTCTTTGGTTGACAACAATCCTGCTACGGCTACAATCGCAAGAGGTAAGCCCTCACAGATTTTGATAAAAGCTCTGGATAATTGCTCCAAATCTGGAGGACAAACCTGCTCGGGCTCATATTGGAATGTCATGTGACGAAAAAGATCCCAAGAGGCTTCTTCAGACAGAGTTTGCAGCTTGTGAACAAGGTCAAGTGAGGTTTCTTTACAAGAGACAGCAACCGCCTCACTGCGCGTTGTGATGATTATTCTACTGCCGTTTTCATCATCAGGCAAAGCATCTTCAAAAGTTGCCAAAAATCTTCCTCCCAAACATCATCAAAGACGAGAAAATACCGTTTTGACCGCAGAGACTTGAACAAGATGTTGATCAGTTCATGCCTATTCGCCGTGTCAATTTCCTTGGTATCCCGCTTTTCTGCCTGGCAGATCTTCCTCATCATGGTGTTTAGCAGGTCAACTATCTCGTTAGATTGAGGAACAGTGAACCAAGCATGGCAGTCAAACGCTGCTCTTACAACTTCATCGTTGTATATTCTTCTTGCGAGCGTAGTTTTACCAGTTCCGCTGGCACCTACAAGCGAAATAACTGATCTCTTGGCTATTTCTTCTGTTACAACTCTTGTAATCAACTCAGTTGCTGTGGATTCAATACCAGTAATACATTGCTCGAGAAAAGGAGAAACAAACTGAGAGTGGTACCGATCGATAATTGCCGCGGTTCTGCTGCCGGATCCGTGCTCCCTTAACTGATATCTCAGACGTCTAGCCATGATTTCAACCAACGTTGCCTTTATATTTTGTATCTTAGAAGTTTGGTCACGAACAGTATTCAACGTCCTAATCAACCGAGCCGTTCGACTGAGGAAGTTCAAGAACCCGCGCTGTTGACGGAGTTGTGTCGCTTCAAGAGTGCACTCATAGACAACATCTTCGATGAGCTCGGACACCTCTCTTACTTGCTTCACCCAAATCTTCTCGCCATCGCCCAACTCTTGATCTCCCTTCGCAGATGCGTCTTTCAGAATGACTTTGACGAACTCCAGCTCCTCTTTTAGTCTCTCGACTTCTTTGTCCCTCTCCTTTCGCAGTTTTGCTGCTGCGGCGGGTATCAGTAACCCATCAGTGAGCACTTCCACCGTTAAGGGTAAAAGCGCACGAACCACAGTCTCCGCCATGCAAAGCTAATTCTCCTCCTCGTACCAAATCAGTCTTGGGACAATGACACGAACAAGGAAACTGCTTCAGTCAGGACACAGGGGAGGGTTTTTTTTTTTTTTTTTAATTATTTATTTATTTATTTTTTGAGTTAGGTGTGCTATGGTATGCCAGATGACTCAGTAGCGTAATTCATTGTGGAGAAAGCCATGATGATTTCGCGCAAGGTTGACTTCATGGTGACTTTACCCACTTCTACTTTTGAAATGCGATGCGTCCCTAAGAAAAGAAAAAGAAAAAGAGGGGGAAAAAAAAAAAAGAAACTTTACTCTTTGCATTTAGTCATCCACTTTAATTATTTTTTTTGTCTTTTAAAAAAAAATAATTAAGTTTTATTATTCATAACTTTAGTATAATTTTTTTAAAACTCATTTTAACTATAATTTAAAAATTTATAAGTTCATAACTTTACTATTCTAAATCTAAATAACATAATTTAAAAAAAAAAAAAAAGATAAATAGAATTTTTAGACGATAAGAACGATATCCATAAATATTTATATATTTTTTTCTAACATACTTTAAGTTTTTATATTTTTTAACTCCAATTAATCAAACATGAGACTTTAATACTCAAAATAACTACACTCATACGGATACTTTATCTTTAATGACCCTTTCCAAGCTGCACTATTTATTTATTTATTTATTATTATTTTCTAGCTTCTCAAAGCCGTGTTCCGTGCTCAACACCCTTTCAACTTCCAAGAAGTGCTCGAAGACATGACCTTATTTCTCTAAAAGAAATTAAAGAGTTAATTTTAAGAATGTCATTTTTAAAAATTTATAGCTAACATCACTTTTTAATTCTTTCTTTTATAACATTCTTGCATCACATTTTGTGAATTCCCACGTATATTATCAAAAATATCCTCGACGAAAACACTCACCAATTTTCCTTTTTTATAAATTCATCACTTTTTAAAGTTTTTATGTCAAACCTAACACTACTTATAAATATCTCTCTCTCTATCTCTCTTCTTCTTCTTCTTCTTCTTCTTCTTCTTTTTAGTTTTTTATTTTACTTTTTTTTGTAATACTATCTTATCAAATTGAGTGGATTTCATATAATTAAATTGCCGAAAATATCCAAAAGTTTCATTAAAAACCCATTGCTAGTTATCTAACTACATAATAATTCTAACAATAACCATTAGCAATTACTGTTATGAATAATTGCTAGTAATAGTAAGTATGGTTATAACTCTATAGTAATTCTAACAATTACCATTAGTAATTATTGTTATGATTAAATTATACTATGTTTCTATATGTATATTACCTACATCCATTTTCTTATCTTAATCTACGTTGGGTTATTTCCACAAATGACCCATAAATTATACTTTCAGTTTCAAGCAGATCCCTAACTTTTAATTTTACAAATCATACTATTTCAAACTTTTCTTCTGCTGCTAAAACAACCTCCATGTGAGTTTTCCAAAAAAAACTGAACGGATGTTGAACACATTCAAATTACATAAGCTTTAATTAATGGAAAAATGTACCTTCTTAATAGCTCTATGATGCTACATATATTTGTTTAAAGTAACATTTGTGTTATATATCTTTGATTAGAGTATAATTACTTCGAAAATATTTCTGATTTAGTTACAATTTCCCATCAAAAAATTATTTAATTATAATGTACCTTGTATATAAAGCTCATATGATATAAACTTATTCAATTTCTGTCTAATGTTTTACATACTACCGACAAAAGGACCATCCATGTAACAACATAAACGTTTCATCGAAGTGTAATGTATAAAATTAAAAGTCAATGAACAACATTAAATAAGATGTATGATTCGAAGACATTTTTATTATTAACACAGTATCTAACATAGCATTGTTAGTAAAAATCTATAGATGAGGGTTAGCATTCATTACATTATATAAGGACTAAACTAATAACCCAAATTTTGATTTTTCACAAACTTTAAAATTTAAAAAGTAAATATAACTTGGAACTTCATCCAATGAGAAGATAACATTCAAGTTACAATATAAATTAAATAGAAAAAAAAAAAGAAATAGATTTAATTACAAATAAAAAAATTAGAATGAGAAGATAAAAAAAAATCAAATATAAGTGTTCGCAAATTTCCTGCAAGTGTACGGAGTTGAGTTTTACTAGTAAAGCAATGAGAAAAGGTTGTCGTAGCCAAGGATCATTATCAGATTTCTACTAAGTACTGTAATTAAACAATCTTAATTTTATATAAAAGAATCAAGTCAAACAATTGCAAAACAAAAATTAAAATTAAAATTAAAATGAAAATCAAATAACTATTGGCGAAACAATCAATGGTTCAATTTCACATCGCCATCAACTATACCTTTTTATTGTGAATTTATTACCTCCTACTTATAACACTACTACAAAATGCGGATTTCACGACGGTTTTTAACGGTTGTGGTACCTTTTCTACGATGATTTGTTTAACAACAGTCTCCGCCATACAAAGCTAATTCTCCTCCTCGTACCAAATCAGTCTTGGGACAATGACACGAACAAGGAAACTGCTTCAGTCAGGACTCAGGGGAGGGTTTTTTTTTTTTTTTTTTTTTTTCTTTTTTGAGTTAGATGTGCTATGGCATGCCAGATGATTCAGCAGCCTAATTCATTGTGGACAAAGCCACGATGATTTCGCCCAAGGTTTACTTCATGGTGACTTTACCCGCTTCAGTTTCTGAAATGCGAGGCATTCCTAAGGGGAAAAAAAAATGCAAAGAAACTTTACTCTTCGCATCTAGTCACCCGCTTTGATTATTTTTTATCTTTTCTAAAAATTATTTCAATTTTACTATTCATAACTTCAATATAATTTTTTTAAAACTCATTTTAACTATAATTTAAAAATTTATAAGTTCATAACTTTACTATTCTAAATCTAAATAAGATAATTAAAAAAAAAAGATACATAGAATTTTTAGACGAACGGAACGGCATTCATATATTTATTTATATATTTTAAATATATTTTAAGTTGTCATATTTTTTAACTCCAATTAATCAAACATAGGATTTTAATACTCAAAATAACTCTACTCATGCGCATGCTTTATCTTTTAATGACCCTTTCCAAGCCGTGTCGTATTTATTTATTTATTTATTATTTTCTAGCTTTCAAAGCCGTATTCCGTGCTTAACATCCTTTCAACTTCTAAGAAGTGCCCGAATACATGACCTTATCTCTCTAAAAAGAAATTAAAGGGTTAATTTTAAGAATGTCATTTTTAAAAATTTTATTTCAAAGCTAACATGACTTTTTAATTCTTTCTTTTATGACTTTCTTGCATCATATTTTGTGAATTCCCACATGCATTATCAAAAATATCCTCAATAAAAACACTCACCAATTTTCCTTTTTTATAATTCATTATAATACTTTTTAAAGTTTTTATTTCAAGCCTAACACTGCTTCTAAATATCTCTTTCTCTTTCTTCTTCTTCTTCTTCTTCTTCTTTTTTTCTTTTTCTTTTTCTTTTTTTTTTCTTTTTTGGTAATACTATCAAATCAAATTTAGTGGATTTCATATAATTAAATTGCCGAAAATATCCAAAAGTTTCAATTAAAAACCCATTGCTAGTTATCTAACTCCATAATAATTCTAAAAATTACCATTAGCAATTATTGTTATCACCAATTGCTAGTAATAGTAAGTACGGTTATAACTCTACAGTAATGCCTCCTCGTACCAAATCAGTCTTGCGACAATGAGACGACAGGAAACTGCTTCAGTCAAGACGCAGGAGAGGGTTTTTTTTTTTTTTTTTTTTTTTTTTGGGTGTTAGATGGGCTATGATATGCCAGATGATTGAGCAGCCTAATTCCTTGTGGAAAAAGCCATTGATGATTTCGGCCAAGGTTGATTTCATGGTGACTTTACCCACTTCTGCTTCTGAAATGCGAGACATTCCCAAGGGGGCAAAAAAAAAAAAAAAAAAGTAAAGAAACTTTACTCTTTGCATCTAGTCATCCACTTTAATTGTTTTTTTATCTTTTCTAAAAATTATTTCAATTTTACTATTCATAACTTCAATATAATTATTTTAAAACTCATTTTAACTAGAATTTAAAAATTTATAAGTTCATAACTTTACTATTTTAAATCTAAATAAGATAATTAAAAAAAAGATACATAAAATTTTTAGACGAGCAGAATAACATCCATACATATATTTTTTTTTTTTCCAAACATAATTTAAGTTTTTATATTTTTTAACTCTAATTAATATTTAACATAACTTCACTCATACGGATGCTTTATCTTTAATGACCCTTTCCAAACCACGTTATTTATTATTATTATTATTTTCTAGCTTCTCAAAGCCACATGCTTAAGTCCCTTTCAACTTCTAAGAAGTGCTCGAAGACTTGACCTTATCTCTCTAAAAAGAAATTAAAAGGTTAATTTTAAGAATGTCATTTTTAAAAATTTATAGCTAACATCACTTTTTAATTCTTCTTTTTATAACTTTCTTGCATCATATTTTGTGAATTCCCACATATATTATCAAAAATATCCTCGACAAAAACACTCACCAATCTTCCTTTTTTATGAATTCATTAATAACACTTTTTAAAGTTTTTATTTCAAACCTAACACTACTTCTATATATATATATATATATATATCTCTTTTTCTTCTTTCTTCTTCTCCTTTTTTTTTTTTTTTTTGGGTAATACTATCATATCAAATTGAGTGGATTTCATATAATTAAATTGCCGAAAAATATCCAAAGTTTCAATTAAAAACCCATTGCTAGTTATCTAAATCCATAATCATTCTAACAATTACCATTATCAATTATTGTTATGACTAATTGCTAGTAATAGTAAGTATGGTTATAACTCAATAGTAATTCTAACAATTACCATCAGTAATTATTGTTATGATTAAATTATACTATGTTTCTATTTGTATATCCGAGTAATCCACAAATGACCCATAAATTATACTTTCAGTTTCAAGCGGGTCTCTAACTTTTAATGTTTCAAATCTTACTATTTTAAACTTTTCTTTTGCTACTAAATAACCTCCATGTGAGTTTTCTGAAAAAAAAAAAAAAAAAAAAAAAAAAAAAAAAAAAACTACTAAACGGATATTGAACACATTCAAATTACGTAAGCTTTAAATAATGGAAAAATGTACCTTCTTAATAGCTCTATGATCCTACATATATTTGATTAAAGTAATGTTCGCGCTATATATCTTTGATTAGAGTATAATTTACTTCGAAAATATTTCTGATTTAGTTACAACTTCCCGTCAAAAAACTATTTAATTACAATGTACCTTGTAAATAAAGCTCATATGATAAGAACTTATTCAATTTGATTAAAGTAATGGAAAAATGTACCTTGTAAATAAAGCTCATATGATAAGAACTTATTCAATTTCTGTCCAGTATTTTACATACTACTGACAAAAGGACCATCCATGTAACAACATAAACATTTTATAAAAGTGTAATGTATAAAATCAAAAGTCAATGAACAACATTAAATAAGGTGTATGATTCGAACATATTTTCATTATTAACACAGTATCTAACATAACATTGTTAGTAAAAATCTATAATGAGGGTTAGCATTCATTACATTATATAAGGACTAAACTAATAACCCAGAATTTGATTTTTCACAAACTTTAAAATTTTAAAAATAAATATAACTGGGAACTTCATCCAATGAGAAGCTAACACTTAAGTTACAATATAAATTAAAAAGAAAAAAAAAAAGAAATAGATTTAATTACAAATAAACAAAATGAGAATGAGAAGATAAAAAAAATCAAATATAAGTGATCACAAATTTCGAGCAAGTCTATGGAGTCAAGTTTTAATAGTAAAGCAGTGAGAAAAGGTTGTCATATCCAAGGATCGTTATCAGATTTCTACAAAGTACTAGAATTAAACAATCTTAATTTTATATAGAAGAATCAAATCAAACAATTGCAAAACAAAAATTAAAATTAAAATGAAAATCAAATAACTATTGGTAAAACAATCAATGGTATGATTTCACATAGCCATCAACTATGCTTTTTTATTGTGAATTTATTATCAGTTAATTCTCCTACTTTATAAGCCAAGAACCCTAATGTATTCAACTTCTTCTCCCGGATGCCGAGTTAAAATATTCCTAACAACCGATTTCAATTTCACTATAAGAATCATTATTAGAAGTTCATTAAGTTCAGATTCTTATAAGTTCAGATTCATTAATGAATATTAAATTTCAAGATCATGAATGATAGTATATGTATCATCGGTGTGTTAATGTCGATGATTTAACAATGTTGAATTTCTCTATTTAAATTAGAAATTTTAAATACATAAAAGATGAGTTGAACGATATATAAATTTATATAAAAAATTTATTATGTCGTATTAGAGGGATAGTGTTAAATTTTGAGATAAACCCCGATTTTTATTAGTAGGTCGATTTAATGATCTTCGTATCTATTTTGATCATACTAATAGCTAAGCCTTGGGAGTATGATTGGGGAATTAATGTGTCACATAAATAGAAGATGAGTATTGGTATTTATTCATAGAAAATCCAAAGGTGGAAGATTAATAAAAATTGTACTTGATTTGAAAATCAATGGTGTAGATTTGATGCTAGAGAATCCTAGGCAAATCAATGGCAAAACTTTGGATGATAAGTGACCAATGAGAGCTTAAGGTAAGGATTGGTATGATGGAAGATCCAATGGATGAGAATAAGGATGATAACCTTGGATCAAGAGCGGAAATTGGAAGAAAGAAAGATAAAATAAAAATGAGAAAGTCTAAGGGGGATCCGGATTTTTGGTTCAAGAAACAAGAAGAAAATTGAACAATTGAGAAAAGAAGAAAGTGGTGCATACATGCTACCACATGGAAGAGATGGCATGGTTTATTTTGGCAAGTTGACCCAAGGAAGAGACAAGTGAAAGTGACCCCTTGTCTCCATTTTCTTGAACCAAATTTTCACTCCAAACCCCTCCCAAAAGTGGCAGCAATGCAAGGATTGATTCAGCCAAAAATTTCCAATTTTACCCCTCAAAAGACAGCTTTCCTTAAGGTAAAAGTTGGCTGAAAATAAGCCCCTAACACTTCATTTTACTTTCACACAAGTTAAGCTCAAAAACCCTAACTCTTTAGCCACCACCAAGCTCAAAACAAAAAGAAAAATCACCAACTCTATTCTCCATCTCCAACACCCCTCAAGCACCCTCCTCCCTCCATTTTCAAGCTCTAAACAACCTCGTTATCAAGTTTGAAGAAGTGTGGAATAGAGTTAGAGGACGTTTTACTAGAGGTAACCTAGTGGTATTCTTTGTGTTTTAGTCATTTTTTGGAGAACTAAAGCATGATATTTTATTATGATCTTAATGTTAGACTTCTTCTTACCTAGGAAAAAGTTTTGAGAAGAACTTTGAAGATCCGAGATCTTAAAGGATCCACGGAGCATTTTGATAAGATCTAATAACTCTGTTAGAGTTTGTAGTTTTTGTGGTAATATAACATGCATTAGAAACTTTGAGTTGAAAAATAAATTATATATTAAGATTCTACAGAGGATAAGCTTCATTTTAGGCTTTGGAATCACTTGATTTGCTTTTATATGTTTAAAGTTATGTGCCTTTGAAGTTGTGACACAAAACTAAAGAGAAAATGAACCTCTAGGACACAGCTTAGCCACGGGTTTTCTATGCTCCGAACCCTTTAGACTCAAAAATTTGGATTATAAGTTAGAGAACTAAAAACTAGATTCTTTAAGCTTTCCAACAAGGTATCATACGCCTTGAACGTATAAATGTGTAATTTTTGGTGAATTTTAAAATTTGGGCTACAAACCGAAAATCCTTGTTGGAACCCTATACTAGCCATGGATTTTGTATTTTTTGAATTAGTAAACCTTTATTATAAGCTTTCCAATGACATATCATTTGTCTTATATGGACTTGTAAGTAAATTGTTATGATTTTTCTAATCTTACCTATGAATCTGGACTTGTGGTACAAACGTGGGATCAACAATGACAAAACCTAAGTTTGTGATATGAAATGCTCAAGTAATAAAGGAAATAACTTTACTACTGTAAAGTAGACATTTTAAGCTTCAAAATGAGGTATCATGTGTTTAAAACGGATATGTACATAAATTTTAATAAATCCCTCAAGATTGTATTGTAATCTGGTAATCCAAGATTTTACCATAAGACATTTAGGGAAACATCCACATTAATGTTTGAAATGCTTGAAACCTTGGAAAACAAATTATAAAGACATAAACTAGATGTTTCCAGCTTTCCAACAAGTTATCAAGTGTCTAAAATGGAATTATGCTCAAATCTAAATAAATCTTACAAGTTAAAATCCTACATCAATAAAACGATTAAGTATTAAAATGTGACATAAGGGTAAGTTATAACATATGTATATATTTAGTTATTAAATGAGTTGATTTTAATGGGCATATACCAATAGATTACCTTAGCCCAACTAAATGAACATAACTAAGGGGATTGGACTAGCCCAATAATAAAATAGAAGTATACCCTTAGGTGACTCCTTGTCATCTTGATTGATTTAGTAATTAATTAATTAATTAATACATAACCAAATGTAATTAATTATAAAAGTTAATATATGATAATCAAGATTATTATGTTGAATAACTACATAATTATAGTACATGATAAATTAGATATTAATTAATCATTAATCATGGATATAATCATCAAAATAATTGGGGATGATTAACTTGAAATTAATCAAACCTTAATTATTATGTTGATCAAATTATTAATTATTACTATTAGAATTAATAATTAGCAATTATTATATGAGAAAGAAGTATACCCTTAGGTGACTCCTTGTCATCTTGATTGATTTAGTAATTAATTAATTAATACATAACCAAATGTAATTAATTATAAAAGTTAATATATGATAATCAAGATTATTATGTTGAACAACTACATAATTATAGTACATGATAAATTAAATATTAATTAATCATTAATCATTGATATAATCATCAAAATAATTGGGGATGATTAACTTGAGATTAATCAAACCTTAATTATTATATTAATCAAATTATTAATTATTACTATTAGAATTAATAATTATCAATTATTATATGAGAAAGAATATTTAAGTAACAAAATTAAATTATTAACAAGATAATTATTAATAAGTCAATTAAAATTATATAATTTAATTATAATTACTCAATTAAAGAAAGTAATAGTTAACTATTACTTAATTAAGTAGTTAATCAATTAATTAATCAATTGATTAATTAATTAATGAAAATAATTAATTAAATAATAATTAGTATAAATTTATTTTAACACTTAATAATTAATAAGAATTAATTGTTAAGGTTAATTATGATATAAGTAAATTAAGTTCACTATAGTTTATAAAATAAATAAAGTAATATAACTATGATTCTATAATAATGAGATATTATTAAATCAAGACAATTTCTCAAATTTGCATAGTAGGAGAAACAACTCCAGAAGCTTAAACACATAAGACAAGTAAGTACAAATCTCACCTACAGTATGGAACACAATATTTTTCTTTATTGATGCTCTACGATTGCTATGACTTGACTCGATGATGTGATGAGCATATGAATTATACGTATTGTTTTGATTCAGTAATTGATGTGCATAATTTCTTTTGCATTGACATGATTAGCATGCCTCACAGATAATTTTGTGATAATGATAGATGTATAGTGACATGTAAATCTACACATTGTCACAATTAATGAGAATAAGATAAATAAAAGATAGTATTAAGTGTCGTACCAACCTCTAATTAGTGAGAGGATATGATAAAAACGAAAGTTATAAGATATGACCTTAGAGACCGTTGAAGGGTCGCTCTCCTAACTCCTCATTGGTTGCGCGTATATGGGTACGACATAGGGACTCTTAAGTAGACAAAATATGTATATAATGAAGCATAAATGGACACACATTATGACATTGACTTTTGAATATTCTTGATGTTACGTGTGATGATATGATTTTGTAAAAATGTTTTGTGAGATATTGTTTGTACTTGCTGAGCGAAAGCTCATGCCTGTGTGTTCAAGCTCGTCCTAGTATGTTAATTGAAATTTCAAACGCCGTCCGATTAGCTATCGGCGATTTATAGTTTTGCTTATGAGCATTGTTAGACACTGAAATAGTGTCTTATCGATCAGTTGATTGTGTTAGGCTGGCACTCGTAAGTTATTTACTTATTTTCTGCATCTGTTATTTATGCATAAGTTTATTTTTTACTTCGCACTATTTTGGCCTTATTTCAGTTTTATCTATCCCAGCTAAACTCTTTTGAACTATTTATTTTAAAATGAATCAATTGTATCCTACTGGGCTAATAGCTCACTTTTTTTTTTTTTTTTTGGTTTTAATCCCCCTCCCCCCTCCAAGGAAGTGTTTGGAGTAGCACCAATTAGTTAAGGGTACTACAAGGCCACTACGGTCCAGTGGTTACTTATTTGTATTTTATTTTCAGTCTTTTATTTTCAAGGTCTATAAACCTAAATACTATTTCTCTGAACTGGGTTTGAATGTCTGTGTTTCATTTCCTATTTTTGTTGTTTGTGTGATGATACCGGAGATTGGATTTTAAAACTTGTTTTTTTTTTTTTTTTAAGTGAACCCCACAACCACGTAATCCAGGAGGCATTGTTGTTATTGGGGTTCCATCTCCAAACCGGATTTATGTTGATTAATTTTTTTATTTTGGATGATGAAATGGCTTTACATAGTGTTGATGTTAAGTATGCATGTCCAAACTGGGCTTATGCGGGGTTTTGTGTTGAATTTGGCTGTTGAACCCGTGGCTTTATTCATCATTTTGTCCTATTTGCATTCTCATAGCCGGTTTCCTATATATTTTTTTAACATGTGATGGGCATAACTTGGTTTGTGTCACTAGTTATTGATTTTGCTGTATTGAAGACGTTTTGGGTTGCATTTTTGAATGTTTGACAATACTAGAGGCTGTTTTGGGTCACTATAAAGTTCATTTGCTGCCTTGAGAATGTTTTTGGTTCACTTGAACCATGTTTTGCAGTCCTAAACATTTTTTTGTGTCACTAGTTACTGATTTTGCTGTATAAAGGATGTTTTGGGTTGCATTTTAGCATGTTTGACAATACTAGAGGCTGTTTTGGGTCACTACAAAGTTCATGTTCTGCCTTGGGAATGTTTTGGGTTTACTTGAACCATGTTTTGCAGTCCTAAACATGGTTTGTGTTACTAGTTACTGATTTTGTAGGTTTGAGGACCTTTTGGGTTACATTTTAGGATCTTTGACAATACTAGAGGCTGTTTTGGGTCACTAGACAGGTCATTTTCTACCTTGGGAATGTTTTGGATTCACTTGAAACATGTTTTGCGGTCCTGAACATGGTTTGTGTCACTAGTTACTGATTTTGCAAGTTTGACGAGGTTTTGGGTTGCATTTTAGCACTTTGACAATCCTAGAGGCTGTTTTGGGTCACTACAAAGTTCGTATGTTGCCTAGGGAATATTTTGGGTTCACTTGAACCATGTTTTGCAGCCCTAAACGTGGTTTCTGTCACTAGTTACTGATTTTGCTGTATTGAGGACATTTTGGGTTGCATTTTTGAATGTTTGACAATACTAGAGGCTGTTTTGGGTAACTACAAAGTTCATTTGCTGCCTAGGGAATGTTTTGGGTTCACTTGAACCATGTTTTGCAGCCCTAAACATGGTTTCTGTCACTAGTTACTGATTTTGCTGGTTTGAGGACGTTTTGGGTTGCATTTTAGCATCTTTGACAATACTAGAGGCTATTTTGGGTCACTATAAAGTTCATTTGCTGCCTAGGGAATGTTTTGGGTTCACTTGAACCATGTTTTGCAGTCCTAAACATGGTTTGTGTCACTAGTTATTGATTTTGCAGGTTTGAGGACCTTTTGGGTTGCATTTTAGCATCTTTGACAATACTAGAGGCTGTTTTGGGTCACTAGACAGGTCATTTGCTGTATTACACATGTTTTGGGTTCATATTTTACCATGTTTTGCACTCATAAACCAGATTTGTGTTATGTGCTGGCTTACAAAATAATTTTGTGTTCATTTTTCTTTACGTTTTCTGTCTTGGGAATTCATACTTTAGGGGACTGTTTTCAGGTTCCGGAATGTTTTTACAAGTTTATTTCCTGGTTTACGTTCAACTTTCATCCCTGGTTGGCGATGATGTATACAACAAATTTACATATCTTGTATTATAATCTGACTGGTGAGTTAGTTACTTAATATATATTGTCAAATACCGGTATATAAGCACATGTTTGTTGTTAAGGGGCTTAATTGTAAGTTATGCTTGGCATGAACTTGGTTAACCCCGAACCCATGGTTTATATGCCATGGTAGCTGTATATGTATTGGGTCATTGACATGTCTCAGATGAAATATGTTAATCAATTTATACTGAGCTAACTCCTTCTCCTGTGCCTTTTTTATGTAGTTATGTTTTTCTTTTTTGGTTATCGCTTTCTTAAGGAAATGCCTCAAAAAGCGATGGGTGACAGCTATGTTTGGGATCCCGCGAAGGAAAAATGATTCCTTGAAAAAATGGATGACTTCTTGTCTGCTAGTGGCGGTAAGCAGCCCACCATGCAAATTCTTGACTTATGGATCACTCAGTTTAACTCAAAGTTTGGTGGTATACCTGCTTACGGAGTCACATTATATCAAAAAAAAAGAAAGGATGAAGAAAATTTATCGAGGATGGAAGGCGTTGCAAGTACGCACCGGCCTTGGATATGATCCGGTGACCGATAGAGTTATTTTCTCAGATGATGCATGTGATATCTAGTTTTTCATGCTACTAATTCTTGTAAAAAATTAAATATGTGCAGATTATGCAATATTATGAAAAAGTTCAGTTTAAAACTTTCATGTGTGTGTTATGAGCTTTTATAGCTTAAAAAGACTCAAAACTGATGATTCGAAGAAGCAAACAGCCTTTTCGGACAATAAGGAGTGAAATCTGATCGTTTTGTGAAAAGTCAAAATTTTGACCAAAAAGTCAACCGTTGACCCGAAAAGTCAAAGTTTGACCAAAATGGTCCAAATTGCGACACATGAATTTTAAGATCTGCATTTTTCGAAAAATACAGTAGAAACTCATTTTCTTTAACAGATAATGAAAATGAGACACCGGAACCACCATAGAAAAATCCGGCGTATTTTATGAAATCATTGGGCAGAAAGGGTTTGAGAAAACAAGAAAAATATTTTTTGACCCGATTTTCCGACGGCAAGTATAAAAATCCAAAACTGGAAAATAATATTTACAGTATTGGAATTAAAATTTTTGAACTCGACATTTCAAGATTTTCAGTCAAACCAGAGTTTGGTTCAAGAATTTTCTAGAGCAAGTTCATCCTTATCCTCTTTGGTGTGGTGGCCCAATCATGTGATGACACATAAGCCTTGACAACTCACAATGAGTTGGCTTCCACCATTCCTCATGGCCGGCCACCTAGCATCCCACATGTCCAAAGTTTTAAAAATTTTGGGGAGAAAAGTATAATTTTCCAAAGCTTGAAAGTTGTCTATAAATAGGTGAGCTTGCTATTCATTTTTATTCAAAAACACAAGTAAACTCTTGCCATTTTTCAGCTCACAAAGCCGAGAGAGTGAGAGAGAGAGTTCAGAAAATTTTTCAAGCCAAACCTTCATCTTCAACTTCGGGTAGCTTAGGGAAACCGAGGAGAGAAAGAAAAAAAAATTCTGGCAGCCCTTTGTGCAGCCTTGCCGTGAGTTGGTGCAGGGGAAACCGTAGAGGAGAGACCAAAAATTTGAGGGAAAAATAGGGGCAAAAGGTTCGGGTGGCCTAGCCGAGCCAAGTGAGTGAAGTTGAGTAAGCTTGAGTGAGCTTGGGAGGCTTGATTTTGCCTCTAGGACAGCCACGGGTTTGTGGAAGAAAGAAGAGAAAAAAATTTCAGATTTGGGGCAAGCAGCCCTTGAGTGGCCGAGCAAGCCAAGGAGCAGCTCTAGGGGCCAAAATTTGGTGCTTGGTGCGCCAAGAAGTGATCAGCCGTGCATAGGAACCAAAGGGGGAGCCTAGGACGAGTTTGGCTAACCAAACCCTAAGGGCCGAACTTCACACACCACTTGAGGTAAAAAATTTCAAATGCTTTTCTCAAGTTTTAATTGAGTTTTTAAGCTTTGATTTATGTGTATTTTCAGCCAAAAATATGTAAGAGCATAAGTTCCTATGCATGCTTAATTTTCTGCCCTATGTGTGCTTGATGCCATGCATGCTTGGTTAGGCTAGCCGATTGGTTGGTTTGATTTGTACATGAGATTTAAAGTTCGGTTTTGTGCTTGAAATTGCTAGATGGCATGCTAGGGTTTATTTTAGGCTTTATATCCCCATTAGGCCAGATTTGAAGTATGCTTTTATGCTTTAAATTTTTATGAACCATGATGCTAGATAAGATGAATGTATGCTTGCTAGAGGAACCGTGCAACCCTAGGCAATTAGGTTCGGATTATGGGTTGCACGAACACGTGGGATGGCTTAGTAAGCCTTTAAGGGACGCTAGACGCGCTGCATGTTGTTGACCTATCTCCCGAAATGGTCGGTCGAGCTAGAACCCTCGCCTTAGGACGTAACAATGAACTTAAAAACTGAAACTGCCTCTCGGGTTCCTAGGGGGCAGTCTCGGTAAAGTGTCACTGCAGGCCGATAGAGGCCGAATGGGTAAAAATGTAAAACACGAAAGTTGTAGATTAGGGTGTTTCCTAGGGGATAACGTGGGCACTTTGCCAAAATAAGGCTCCAATGGCCTACTTTTTCAAGAAAAACTGTAGGTGGGTCAGTGAGACCCAGTTTTCATGTTAAGTCTCTTTTCGATTTAAAACTGGTACTAATCGGTAAGGAATCAGAAAATGTGTAAAACACGAAAGTTTTAGAACTCCTCGAGGGCTAGAACTTTTGTGAAGGAAACTTTTTCCAAATCAAAACGGATTTTTAATTGTAACCTAAAATCTGAAAACTGCGCAGGATTCAACAAAATTCTGTGCATGATTTTGTAGAACCAAACTAGGAAAAATTATTTTCGGACTTAACACATTATTTCAAGCACGGAAACTGTCCCAAAAGCAGTTTCCGACCTTTAACCATTTTATGAAATTATAAGTCAAGATCTACGAAATTTTTATGAAGCAAGTTATTAAGTTTAAGTTTTAAGCTAAGTCTTTTATGAAAAGGGTTTTTTTTAGTTAAAGTTTTCAAAGAAAAGGATTTTAAGCTAAGTTTTTCAAGAAAAATCATAGAACGAAAGGTAGCCGGGATTTAACACCCGAGTTACCGGGCTTGGCCCCGAAGCCCAGAGTTAACCCGAAGAGGATTGACTTTAGCACTCATAATGGTTGACCTTGGTTGACCTAGAAGAGAACAAGTTTTTATACAAGCCCTAGGGTAGGTTTTAACTAACTCAATATTTTTATAAATGGGCTTAAGCTTACGAAAAGATTTTTCCACAAAACCCGCTGGGTTACAAATGGCTTCACGTTAGGGGGACATATAGCCGAAAACCCGCATGAATGTTGGTTAGTACCAACATACGATAAAGATGGACTAGAAGACTGACGTACGTCCTGTAATCAAGCAGGAGGAGTCCTGCAGCTGAACTCGGAAGAGGATCTGCCAAACAACTGAAGTACAGACGGTAAGTACAACACCGTCTACAACACAAGCTAATAGGATTATACTATTAGACTCGATGATGTGCTCTGTGCTAAGTAACATGTATGCAACATGAAAAATGCTAAGTATATGGTTATATGCTAAGATAAGACAAGATAAGAAAGAATCAAGACATTAGAAATGTATGTTCACACGTAAACAAGTTTAAGTAAGAAAATAAGCACCGTGTCGTACCACCCGCGCCAGGTCGGGTTGGACTGTGGATTGAACTGGAATTGGTTTGGCTGCCCCAGACAATCCATAGTCGCGCGCCGGATACGAACACGTAGACTAAGGGCCCATAAGATATAAGAATAAGGAAAATAATGAAGCATAAGATGACCTATGCATGCTATGTGTTATACTAAGTATGTCATGTATTATATGTTATGTATGCTATGTTAAGTGTTATGCTATGTGTATGTTATGTTATCATGGTTTAAATGTTATATGTTATAAGTTATATTATTATTTAATTACGGCTTAGGAGTTGTACTTACTGGGCTTTAAGCTCACCGTTTTGAGTTTGTGCTGTAGGTAAGTAGCCTGCCAGCTGATATCGATGCAATGGGGAGTAGCGAGTTCAAGCGCTGTAAATCGTGGTATATGGAACCGCTACGCATTTTGAGTGGTATATACTTATGAGAGACAAGAAACGTTTTATAAGTAATAGTTAATATGTTTATGCAAAGAAACAATATTTTAAGTTTATGTACATAGTTTTGTGTACTATAAAAAAAAAATTTAAATTTCCGCTGTGTTTTACAAGCTAAGTAAGTAAGTAAGTAACATGTATGAATGTATGTTGTCAAGCAAGGTAGCGACCTACGCTAGGTGGGTCGTTACAATGCATGGCATAGCTTTGTCCAAATAATTGCATTGTCTTATATCTGCCATGCTGATTCTATTCCTTAACAACGCGACAAGTCCATGAACATGTTCATGATACTTTATTTGTAGGTTTACAAGGAGTGCAACCATCTCTGCCACGAGGGCCTTCACAACAAGGACTTGTATTACAACGTGTTCGAAAAAAATTATGCAGCCGGTGCCTCGAGGTTTGGGTCAGTTACGATGGGAGGTGGCAGTACTCCATCGGTCGACTTTGATTTCTCTATGGACAATTCTGGAACTAATCCAGTTTTAGAGGAGGAAATAATTCCGACCAATGGTGGGCGGCGGGGTTACATGAGAAGAGCGGCCGACGATGCTGGTCTGTCCTGGTCTAGGGGAAGTACTAGTAAGAGGAAACAAAGAGACGCAACAGACGAGCTGACTTACTCAGCAATGTAGGAAATAGTCAACCATTTCCGAAGTTGATCGCAATCGGGCACCAGTAGTGACCAATCAAGTCGACAGGATCACTTGTTGATGTGCATGAATATTATGAACGAGATAGGTATTCCACAAAACCAGCAGCCGATTATGTGGCACTACTTTGTTGCCAATCCCAAGCTGCAACATACCTTCCATCATCTATCAGATGATAATCGGAGGGGCATTGTTGAGTCCGTTGTCAACTCCTAATCGCCACCGGCCAATTGAGTTTTTAGTTGTTGCAATTTTTTTTTTTTTACGTTCTTTTAATTTAGGCATACCATTGACACTATTATTTTTATTCTTCTTATTGCATTTTGGGTTCTTTATTTAGTTCGGTTATTTTTAAACATTTGGCTAAATTATTGGTTACGCGATTTTACATTTTTAAGTCTATGGTTGATTTTCTATTTACATTACTTTATGTTTTGTACCATTTGTGGATACGTAAATAATTATATATTAATACTCAAAATGACAGGGGATGAATATTATAATGGTATTGGGACTAATTAAACATGTTTTGGGAACAACTGATTTATTACAGGTATACAATCAAATTTAGATCCGATCATGTATTTCTCAATATGAACGAGTCTGGTTCCGCAACCGAACATGAAGAAGACAACCAATCCTCAGAAAACGACCAACGCGATGATGATGATTTGCTGGCGATGGCAGTCATTGCTGTGGCTACTAGTAGGCGTAATAGACACAAACCTCTACAACCAATGCATAATTCCAGACTAACTGGC
The DNA here is from genome assembly GCA_025413485.1 of Ficus microcarpa. Lineage (NCBI taxonomy): Eukaryota > Viridiplantae > Streptophyta > Magnoliopsida > Rosales > Moraceae > Ficus > Ficus microcarpa. The sequence continues at coordinate 2,861,070 of CM046381.1, read as the reverse complement.
ACTCAGCGGGTGATAGAGATATTAAATGGACATGAAGAAATTATTCAAGATTTGATAAGAATGAAATTAGATACATTCATAGCACTAAGTGACGCATTAGCTTGTAGGGAATTATTGAGGCCAACAGTTACATGAATGTCCATGAGCAGCTGTTCATTTTTTTATCGATTTGTGCACAAGGCGCAATGAACAGGCACATATCGTATTTGTTTCAGCATTCTAGAGAGACAACTTTACATACGTTCTATAAAGTGTTGACGGTTATTTGTGCTCTAAAAGACGAATTCATCAAGCCACCCAACTACACAGAGGTTCAGCATATCATTACGGAGCACTACTATAAATATAGGTCATTGTTTAATGTACGTTATCGATATATTCACATACTATACAAATATTTAGGAATTTATAAAAAAAAAAAAGGGGTTTGGATCAAAATATTTGATTTAGGACATGTAATTAATGCTGGTAGGCACGGTAAACATTTAACTTCTTCGTGCAGGACTGTGTTGACGCTATAGATGAAACACACATACCATGTGTGCCACGAGAGGAAAATTCTGAAGTTTGGATTAATCGAAAAGGTGTTCATTCGCAGAATGTACTAGCCGCTTGTTCGTTCGATATGAAATTTACGTATATGTTGGCCGGCTTTGAGGGATCTTGTCATGATGCTAGAATGTTGGAAAAGGCAATAGCATTTCATAGTTTCCCAATACTGTCACCTGGTAAGAGTATGTGTCACATGATAGGACTATTTATAAATAAACCATAATTAGCAAAAATTGAATTGGTGTTCATAATGCGATGTTTAATTTACAGGAAAATTTTATTTGGCTGATTCGGGATACGCGAATAAGGATTGTTTCCTGAGTCCATTTCGACAGGAGACGTATCATTTACCCTAATATCGGAAACGTTGTGGAGGACTCGGCACCCGGAGGGAAGTATTTAATTATACGCACTCATCTCTGCGGAAATGCATTGAGCGGACTTTGGTGTATGGAAGGTCAGATTTAAAATACTGAAAGGCATCAATAATTATCCCATGGAAAAACAAGTTATGATTCAGTGGCTTGTGTGATCGTTCATAATTTTATAAGGATGGTATAGGTTGAGGATCCTATTCTGGAAGAGTATTTGACAGATGGTGTGCCTGTAGGTGAACATGTTGATGTTAACGTGGATGTCGAGTTGCCCAACAGGGCCGATGATGCAGGTCCAATGATTGGAAGCTAGCAAGATGAATCGACACAAGGCATAATGAATCAGAGGAGAGAAGTTTTGGCCGACGAAATGTGGGACAGATATCAACGATTTCCATGGTATAAATCCACTTGAATTAAGGCCTGAGTTATATTTATAAAACTAATTAGCAATTGACATTATTCTTGTTGTATGTTATGGCGATGTAAAAAATATTGTAAAAACTTTAAGATATGCTGGTGATGAAATAAATTTATTTTTAGTGATAATTGTTTCTTCCATTTTTCAATTTACAACCTACAATGGCATGTAAGCCTCCATTTGATCAGTTTGTTGGAGATCTGCGTTTGATAAAACGGTTTGAATTGAAATTTTTAATTTTTGAGTTAGTTGACTTTTTAAAAATTAGTTATAAAATTTGTTGACTTTTCAGAAAAAGACAAAAATTGAGATGAAAAAATATAGTTTAGTAGGAGTTAAACTTGTTCTCCAAACGTGGTTAAGTTTGAGTTAGTTAACTTTTTAAAAGCTAGTTATAATTTTTGTTTGTTACTTGAGAGAAAGACGAAAACTGATATGAAAAATGTGAGTTTAAGATGTAAACATATAAGAAAAAAAAAAAAAAACTAATATGAAAAATTGTAACTTGGAACCTAAGTTACAAACACACATATTTTCAGGTTAAATTTTTTAACTCAAACTTTTTACATCCAAACACTCAACTCAAGTTAAACTTTTTAACCCAAACTTTTTACCAAATGCACAACTCTAATTCTCAATTTCACTTATCTTCGACTCAACTTAAAAATCTTAACTCAAACTTGTTTGCCAGACGGGGGCTTAAGGTGAATTCTTTATTACCCACTTTCGAAAAAGGGGAAAAAAAAATTTTCCTTTGTTCCCCACTAGCCACCAATAAAAGAGTGCAGCTAAGCTCACGTGTTTCATGTGTGTGCGAATTTAATTTTTGATGTTATTTTAACATATATATGTTATATATTTTTTTCACAACATAACTATAAATTTTTATATTTTAAAGGAGATTGTTTTCTTAAGAGTTTAGTATAACCATATATAATGAATGACTAACAATTAAACAACAAGTAGAATAAAAAGGAGTTTTAGATTAAAAAATTGATTTAGGATTTATACGAGAAAATAGTATTTGAGCGGACTAGAAGAAGTATACGTTTAAGTGTGAAAAGTATTGACAAAGGTCATGTTTGGGGGAAAAAAAAGTTTAAGGATTGCAAGAACAAATATATAAATAGGAACACATTTAAGAATTTATTCCAATATGAACCAACTTAAAAAAAATGCATTTCATGAAAATAAATTTAAAAATAAAAATAGATGTTAAATAGGGGGAACATTTTAAAAATTAAGTCAATAAGGCAATTACAAAAAAGAAAGCTTTTATAAATACCATAGTTGGAAAAATAATATTTTTATAATTATGAAAAAAGAATTTTATGTTTGGACATATTCAGAAAAAAAATTATTTTTACTACAGAAAAAGTTGAAAAGAATATCTTAATGAATTATATTAAACACAGAAAAAGTTGACGGACAGAAAATGAAAACAAATAACAAAGAGGGAAATAGGGGAAAAAAAAACAACCTCCTAGGTATTTACAATATATAAACTACATGAATACCCAAAAAAAAAAGAAAAAAGAAAAAAACATGAACCCAAAAAAAGCGGAATACATTATACTTTAAAGGAATTAGGGGGAAAAAAAAAAAGACAAAGGAATAAATAAAAATTGATTGAACATGACAAAATATAAAAAAAGATGTAATAACTTTATCAGAATTTTGAACACTGTTTTGTGAGGAGAGCTACAGTAACAAACTCATTTAAAAATGAAAAAAAGACAGAGTAAAGTAAAAAATGAAGAGCATGACAAAATATCAAAAAGGACAAAATTCCTTTACCAAAATTTTGAACAGTGTTTTGTGAGAGTATCTAACTACTCTTCCATATATGTAATAGACTATTCAAAGAACACTAAAACGGTGTAGTTTTGTTTTGTTTTTTTGGATTCTACGTCTCCTCCAAAGTCAACAAAGTCACACAGTGAGAGGATTAGGAAAAAAGCAAGTCCAAAGAAAGATGCTTGCGTTTCAGATCTCTCATCAGCGATCTGGGTTTAACTCTGTGAATCATATTGCTTAACTATCTCTCACTCCATTACATTTCCAAAGTAAGTTTAATCTTTTGTCACACATCTATGTGCTTAACGATCTCTCACGTATCTTGTTCTTTTTTTTTTTTTTTTTTTTTTTGGGGGGGGGGGGGGGGGGGGTATGAAAGAAGCATGTATGTATCTGTATTGTTTCTTCCAGGTTGTTCTTGATCGGTACTCGGGTTGATGGTGATTTTTCTCTGTTTTTTTTTTTTTTGGTTATTAGTTTATTTGAGTTCTATTCTTCTAACAATCTTGTTTTTTTATTTTTTTTCCCCCTTAATGATTTATTCGAAGATTTGTTTTTTTTCTTTAGAACATTGATATGTGTGTGTATATATATAGTCTAGTGTATATGTTATCATTTACCGATGATCGAAAGGCAACAGAACCACAGTGTGAGCATTATAGGAAGAGAGTGGAATATGAAATGTAGAGCCTAATTAATGTCCTAAAAAGAAACGCCCTACACAAAAACAGTACGTGGATTGACCCTCGGAAAGGTCTAAGTATTGAGAGTTTATTTATTTAGGGTATTTTAAGGATTTTACACATGAAATTTGTTGTTCTAGTTTTTCTTTACAAAAAAAAAAAAAAAAATCAGCATATAATTTTATAGTTTAGAGGAGGGAAAAAAACACAAAGTTACGAGGGTGTGTAATTTATCTTGTAAACTTGTCGATCCTGATAGTGAAGGAAAAAATTAATGTGTTATGTGATTGTTTATTTTCTCGTGATATAGAATTGGGGCACTAATTCTTAACTTAACTGATGCTTCGTTTCAGATGTCTCCTAGTCAGTCATGTTGGTATTTAAACCATCTAGCACTCTGTTACGCTTCTAAACTTACTGATTGAAGAAGTCATACTTTGCAGCATTGGGAAAGTGAAACTGTGTTTAGGAGAAATGGACTTGGCTGGAGGGAGTGAGATCTCAACGGCTCGCGCGATTGAGAAGCTGGTTTCGCTGCTAACCGAAGAGTCAAGATTAGTAAGAGGAGTCGATAAATCAGAAGTTGAAAGCCTAAAAAACGAACTGGAGGTCATCAGGGTTTTCCTCAGAGATGCAGATGGAAGGTCAGAGACAGAGGAGCTGAGCGATGCTGTAAAGGATTGGCTGTTACAATCAAAGGAGGTGGCTGAACTCATAGAAGATGTCGTGGACGAGTACATTCTCAAAGTGGCACAACGACAACATCAACGTGGATTCATTAATTTCCTCGGTAGAGTTGGTCGATTGATCGGCACATTGAATAACCACCTCAGACTGTCTTCTAATATTCAAAACATCAAGGAAATGCTGTATGAAATCAAGAGACGAGGTCAAGCATATGGCATAGGTCGTTTATCACGGAAAAGAGCCGCAATTGCCCGAAGATATCAGGATCGATTGATCAACCGCCCTTTCATGGAAAGTATTGTAGGTATTGATTTTGCAGCAAATGAATTGATGCAAAGGTTAGTCGAAGGAGCATGTGGGAACTCGATTATTTCACTTGTAGGCATTGGTGGAATTGGTAAAACCACTCTTGCTCAAAAGGTCTATAATAATGGAGTGATAAGAGGACATTTCGACTGCCTTGCTTGGATTACTGTGAGTCAGTCGTACAATCTTGAGCACCTATTAAGGATTATGGTTAGGCAGATCGGTGCAGCAGGAAACCGTGATGTGTTGGATCTTTCCATAATGCGGGCTGATGAGTTAATCGCTACCCTAAGGCAATATTTGCAGTCAAAGAGGTACCTGTTTGTCTTTGATGATGTTTGGCAAGAAGAATTTTGGCAAGAGGTGGGACATGCTTTGCCTGATAATGAAGCCGGCAGTAGGGTAATCATCACAACGCGTAGTGACACTATTGCTACTTTCTTTGAAACAATCTCATTAACTCATGTTCACAGGGTAGAACCTTTGTCCGAAGAACTTTCTTGGGAGCTTTTTTGTAGTAGAGCTTTCCCACATGAGCTTGAACAGCATTGTCCTTCAGAGTTGGAGCATTTGTCCCAAGAAATAATTAGAATGTGTCAAGGCTTGCCACTTGTAATTGTTGCGGTAGCTGGTTTGTTGTCAACGAAAGAGAAGACAGTGTTAGAGTGGCAAAAACTACTCGATAATTTCCATGTTGAGCTGACATCAAATCCTCACCTTTCACGTGTTTCTAAGATCCTTGCTCTCAGTTTCCATGATCTGCCTTACTACCTAAAAATGTGTTTCTTGTATTTTAGCATCTTTGATGTAGACTCTCTAATTCCGTACGAAAAGTTACTCAAGTTATGGATTGCCGAGGGTTTTGTACAAGCAGGGGGAGGAAAGACCTTAGAAGAAGTTGCTGAAGAATACTTGAATGAGCTCATACGGAGAAACCTGGTTCAAGCATGCGAAGGGTTTTACGGTTTGGAGAAATTTTGCCAACTCCATGACTCAATGCGTGATATTGCCCGACAAAAGGCTGATGAATTAAGCTTCTGTTGGATAAGAAATGACAATCACTCTGGTTTTAGAGGAAAGAGTCGTCGTCTTTCAATCTCTAATAATATTGAGGAAAATTTTCTAGAGACCATTGAAGATTCTGGGGTCCGTTCTGTTTTCCTCTCTAATCTTGGCTCTCTGAACAACTCTTTTCTGGTTTCGTTGTTTAGAAAATATAAACTTTTGGCATTGTTGGATTTTGAAAATGTTCCACTTGAGCGCCTCCCAGAGGAAGTGGGAAATTTATTCCATCTGAAGTACTTAAGTTTAAAGAATACAAAAGTGAAGAAACTGCCCAAGTCTGTGGGTAAGCTACAGAATCTACAGACACTGGATGTAAGAAACACCCTGCTGGTTGAGCTACCAATTGAGATCAAAATGCTGCAGAATCTTCGACACCTTTTAGCTAGTGGTTATGACAGCAATATCAGTATGGATTCAACCCAAGGCGTGCGGATAAAGGAAGGGATTGGATATCTGGAGAGCTTGCAGACACTAATGACAGTTGAGGCAAGTTTAACCGGCGTTGATCTTAAAAAAGAGCTGGAGAAGTTGAGGGGACTGAGAAAGTTGGGAATTACGAGACTAACTGCTGAAGCTGTTAGTGCTCTTTGCCCTTCTATTGAGAAGATGTACCATCTAGAATATCTAAGTTTACACACGACGACTAGCCATGAGATTTTGGATTTACAAATCATTTCATCTCCACCACCTTATTTGCAACATCTAGTTTTGAGAGGCCTATTACAGACGTTTCCAAATTGGATTTCGATTCTTCAAAATCTAAGCATGTTGTGCCTAAGTCTCTCAAGGTTAAGTGATGACCCATTAAGACACATCAGTCATTTGCCTAATTTAGTTTCACTTTGGCTCTACCAGGCATATGAGGGAGAGCAACTTCATTTTGAGGTGGGTGGATTTCACAAGCTCGAACTGCTTGTTTTAAGGGACTTGCAAAGGCTGGAGGTGGTGGACATAGAAGAAGGCGCTTTGCCTGTTCTTGAAGAATTGAGGATTGGACCTAGCCCGCTTCTGAAGGAAGTGCCCTCCGGCATCCAGCACCTGAGAAGTCTCAAAGTTCTTGCATTTTATGACATGCCAGATGAATTAGTGCTCAATATGCAGCAAGACGGAGGCTCGGATTATGTGAAGATTGAGCATGTACCTTCTGTCCTTTTCTGGTACAGAATTCATGGAAGAAATTATGCACTGTATGAACTTGGTAAGTCGGACTTGTTGGAGCGGTTGCAAGGCGTAGCTACAAATTTTGATGACGTTGTACAGCACAACCTTCGAATGAGTTTTTGTTACAGTGACGATGAAGCAGACTCAGCGTCATCCTCCATGTCAAATGTTCCATGGAATGACATGTTGGCCCGTGATAGGATGAGTTTCTCAAGTGATCGGTTCAGTTTCTTCAGTGATGATATCGAGGATTGATTGAACAACTTCGGGTTCGTTCTATCTCTATGTAAAAGTAAGTCTTGGGTACTTTTATTCTTATTATTATTACGTCTACACTTCTGCTTCAAATGCCTTGTCTGCTTGGTTGATGTTTATTAATTCCTGATGTGATATATCTTTTTTTTTTTTCCCTTTCTGTTTCATAACCTTTTCTCTAATAAAAGATATTTGTTTAATTTACTGAAAATATTTGCATCTTTACCATTTTCTACGCTGGTAGAAATAATATGTCACGTTATTATAAATACAATCAGCACTTGGTATATTGCCACTTAATTCTGCTCCCTTGATTCATGAAATTCATTTCTCGTGTCTTGCTGGTTTTGTAGACAAGCTTCAAAACAATATTAACTTTAATAGTTACTAGATCATTTTCAGTGTTTTAATGTTTCATTCCTTCTGCTTTAAATAATGTTCCTCGTGACAGGTTATGCATCTATGAGGACTTAAATGCTAGCGGCAACAGATCACTATGGAAGGCTGCTCTGCTCTCCTTCATACGTTGAACCTTAAAATCTTTTGCACCTCTTTCCTAACACGATGCTTTTATTTTTTTTTTCCTTCCTGTTTTCGATTGTATTTTAGGCTGTTATGGTTAGTGAGTTGCCTCAAGGATTCAAACTTGTGGACCAAGCCGGAGTCCCTTTGTCATCGGTCTTTCTAGTTTTAAGGTTTGTTACATCCCTTCCCGTGTATTATTCTTCTGTTGTAATCTGTTCCTTGTGCTCAACACCGGAACAAAACCATTGCCTACGTGAACAAAAATGTTTCAAGTGTGATTATTGTAGACTATGTTGAGTGTATGTTGTCCACCAACCAAATCCTTCTTCGGGTTTGTGGTTCTCTTTTGAACTTTTCTGTAACAAAACATGCCTTCGAGTTGAGATCTGTTTAATGTTGCTTGCATTTGACGTGGTTGGCTTTAAATACTATGGTTTTCTGTAGCAAAACATATCGTCTTTCCCGTGGATTATATATTTCTCGAAAAGGAAAAAAATTAACTACTTTGCTTGTTTTATAGTGTTGCAATGTAGAAGAAGTTGGAGGTTTGAAGTGCGTATGAACACTTTGATCTTGTTCTTGTGTAAAGCTGGATTTTGCTAGTCAGGATCGAAACATATGCAATGCCCAAATTTCAAAGTTCTTAGAAATTACTGATAGATTTGAAATTTGCGAACTAGTTTAAGAGAAGCAGTTCCTTGGAACTAATTATACTGTTTCATTAAAAAAAAAAAAACAATAAAATGAATAACAAGGAGAAAGAAGAAAAAAATGAATAAAAAAACTGTTTTAAAAACGAGACCTACGTATCGTATTTCAAGGTCCCGTTTGATGGGAGAGGAAAATAGAAGGAAGAGATAGAGGGATTGGTTGAAGGATTTTTTATATTCATAGTACTTTGATAGCAGAGAAAAGAGGAAGAAAATGATTAGACAAGTGATATTTTTCAAAACATATCAATTTTAACCCCTTCTAAGTTTGAGAGATTATTCATAGGGTTTACATCTTTTAGATAAAATAATTATCTTACAAACAAAATATTTTCATTATGATTTTGTGTTACTTCTTTTCAAATCAAAAATCATGAGAGAAAGGTTCTTTCCCTCCTTTTTCCGTTTTTCTTTTACTAGGGTTATCTGTCGTGGACTACTTTTTGTTTTCTCTCCTTACTAAACAACTTAAGTACATCTATTTTAGTCCTTAAAATCTCAATAGTAATTGTATTCACAGTTTAGCAAGCATCTAAAAATTTTGCTTTCAATACATCCCTATTTTGATTCCAACAACTTTTGACTAACAAGCATATAGCATCAAAGTCTCGTAAAGAAATGAAAATTAAAAAATACACAATCAAACAAGAGAAAATTTTAGTTGGCTACATATTTCTCAATATAGGGTTTATAGAAAAATGGTAAAATCACAATCACACAAAGTGAAATTAACAAATTAATCTTCTTTCATTTTTACACTAAGCAATCATCCAGTTGCACTGTGTAAAAACGGGCCGTTGAGGTGTTGTTTCCAAAATCATTTTGCTAATTAGAATTTTGGACTAATTATAAAATTTTCACACAAAAATATAACTCTATAAAAATTTGTCTTTTGATATTTAAAACGTATATACATTTCTCAAAATCCGAGGAATGCTCATTTTGTTAAAATTCCCAACCAACAAGACACGTAACAAAAATAACATTAATGGTTGAACCATTTGATGCAAAATTAATCTTCTACCCACCCCCTTTTAATTTGCATAAATATTTTTTAAAAAAGAACATTAAATGGGTTGATAAAGAAAAAGCACAAACAAAATTCAAAAAACAAAGCATTGCCTTCAACATTAACAACATCAAGACTCAAAGGTAAGTTCTGTTACAAAAAAGTATAAAAAGATAACCACAAAACCAAAGAAGGATTTGGTTTGTCCACCAGACATAATCTACATATTGTATAGTCATCACATTGTTGGGATATGTGCCCATAAATAAATGAGATGTATTATTTTGCTGATTTAATTTGAGGATTTTTTCAATATTATTTTTGCATTCATGTTTAGATGCTTTATAAATATCGAAAACCCTAGATTATTTAAATGTGACTTTAAATATTGTATATAAGTGTTATATACAGGAGGATAATATTTAAAGTAAAATAATCTAAATCTGTCTGTAATTAAAAATTAAAGTTGGGATTTTTAATTTAAAATTACTAGCGCGGTTCATTACATTCTGAATGAAATGATCTTATCTGGATTGTTAATAATGAGATTATTGGAATGAAAGCGCTTTATATAATTTGATTATACAGGACTGGAACACGATTAATTATGAATCTCTAATAATTTCCGTTGTCATATAGAGCATTCAAAATTAATCAATGATGGTCATATATGAATCGATCTTAATTTTGAGTAATTAATAGACTCCTATTTATTGTATAATATTTTTTGACATATCGAGTAATGACACAAATGAATAGTGTCAAATTCTTGGTATATTGGAAATATAATATAATAAGTAGCCGGGAATATTAATATACAAGATGAAATCCATTCCTTCGTAAAGAAGTTAGATGGACGGTTCCCTTAAGTGTTGATTCGGGACTTGAATAATAAGAGCGCTCAATTTATGATTAGATCGTAAATATATTATTCATTAGAGAATCAATGGTACTTAAGAAGAAAAATATAATTAAAGAAGTTAACGGAAAATACCTAGCTTTAATTATGAACCGTTTATGGAGGATTGATTTATATGTAGTGACTATATCAATGGGCAATTCAAATTCTTTGAATATAATTAGTTTTATAATTTTAAGAGTGCAATTCCAAATTTTTAGTGGAATAATTTGGAATTAATAATTTTGATATTTTAATTAAGGTGCTAATTAATTATCAAAATTATTGGAGCTTAAAATTATAAAGTCCATAGTTCCTCTCAACGGCTCCATTAAATCATGTGAACATTATTTTATTTTGGGTTAATATATTAATTTAGAATTGAGAATTCTGTATTAATATTCACACAACAAATTAATTAGATTAATTTGTAATTTTAAATAATATGATTATTTAAAATAAATTTAAAATAGTTTTAAATTAAAGATTATACAGTGTGGTAAGGATCACATCGTAGTTGTGCACCACAGGGTGGTTCACATAAAATCTTTGAATCTTGAATTTTGAATTTTTGATAGATGTGGAAGAGAATATATTAGTTATTTTATTTTGAATAGTTCAAAATAAAATTAAAAAAAAAAAGTTAAAAATAAATAAAAATAAATAAAAATAAAAAATAAAAATAAAAATAACTGATATATGTTGGGAGAGAGATTTTCTCTCTCCCATATCATAATACACGCCCACTATAGAAAGATAGTGGACGTGCAATTAGTTCCACAAAGAAAGATGAATTAATTAATTAATTTGATTAATTAATTAATTTAAATAAATTAAAAAAAGAGGAGTGTTAGTTATTTCTCTGCAATACTAAAAAGAGGATACATTCGATGTATCTAAAGAAAAGGAAGATATATTTAATTCCTTTTTGACAGAGAAAAAAAAAGATACGTAACTTTTTCCTCAGAGAGTTTCTTCTTCTCTTCTCCTTCACTTTGTCTCATGAGTTGAGAACACAAAGTGAATCAAAAATTCAAGTGTGTGATCAAACCCAAATTCAGAAACGCCCACTCGTTTCCAGTTCATCGTGATTCGGAGAATGTTGAGAAAGAATTGTTGGTGTTTCGAAGGATTTGGAGTTCTCAAGAAGATTGGTGTTTTCCGAAAGATTTGAAGTACTTAAGAAGGTTCTTGAAGGAGATCAAGAATTTCAAACGACCTAATCGGACAACGGTCAATCTCTAAACTTTCTTCTTAATTTATTTTATTAAATTAATATAAGTATTGTCGCCGGAAAAATTTTTGAGAAAAATTTTTATATGTGCGATTTGATCCATACCATGCTTCCGCTAAAATTTTTAAAAACTGGTTTTCGAAACCAACAATTGGTATCAGAGCCGGCAATACCTTATATTAATTTAATGAATGATTATATGATAATCTTTGTATGATTTTGGGTAGGCACTTATGCATATTGATGTATGTTTCTATTTATGATCATGATGATGAATGTTTGTGCGAATGGATTGGTCGTAAATTTTTCCGGTTTCATGGAAATTAGTTTGTAATTTTCCTTTTGATTAGATCAATTGTAAATAGGAATCATGATGTAATTTTCTTTTGATTAGATTAATTGTAAATAGGATTTACATTGTAACTTTTCCATTGATGAAGAATTGTTCTTCATCTTTTTTTTTTTAAGAAAAGTTCTTAATTTTTTTTATTAAAAAAAAAAAAGTGGAGACGAACCGTACGGACGAGACCGTACGGACCCGTACGGACGGAGCACGTGACCGTACGGACGCAGCCGGCGGGCTGCGGTGGTCGATCGTCGGCCATGGTGCCGCCCGGCAGTGCTGACCGGCGTTGACAGCACTGCAGCCAACCCACATGGGCTGGGTTCGGACCCAGCTGGCCCAATAGTTGGGCCACCCAGTGATGGGCTGGGCCTGGTCACTTGCTGTGCTGAAACACAGCCGGGCTGGGCCTGCTCATTTGGGCTGGTCTGGAGAACAAGCAGGCTGGGCCTGCGTCACTTGGGCTGGGCACTGCCCAGCCGAGTAGCCACCAACAAAAAAAAAAAATTTTTTTTTAGATTTTTGAAATCTAATTTTTTTTTGAATTTGAGAAATTCAAAGGACCACCACCACTCACAAAGAGAAGTTATTACAAGAAGACCGAAGTTGGAGAATTACAAGAAGATCCATTTTTTTTATTATATTTTTTTTTGGGTTGTAATTTTAGGTTTCCATGGAATCCGGCCAAGTTTTTCCATTTCGCTTGTGTTTGAATGTTTTTATTATGATTGATGATAATTACATTGCCATGCATATCACATGTCATCTAAGATAGAAAAGTGCCTACCAATTTTGTATGTCATGCATCTTTGCGCATTTTTTTTTCTAAAAATTGTTTTAGTAATTAAATTAATGCGTCTAGTCATAAATTTGAAATTTGAAATTAATTTAGCAAACGGATTTGCAAAATTAGTGGGTCAAATGTGAAATTTATAAAATTTAAGTGTTAAATTTTAAAAATATCACAATTGATTTAATTTATAATTTTAAATTGTTTAAAATTATAAAGGCTTAGTAATTTAAAGTGTTTAAATTTACTAAGGTTTATGAAACAAGAGTTGTTTTATAAATAAAATACACTTTTGCAAAATAATGAGTGGGAGTGGGTAATATGACAATATAAACCCAAGGTCTCCACCGTTAGTACAACACCGTGAGTTTTTAATAGTGCCTAGAGATGCTTTGATTTCATCCTCCCTACGGAAGGTGTCTATTAAATACAATACCAAGGTTGTCTTCCATGAGATAGGATTTTAAGATGTATTTTAGAATTGACCTACCCTACGGCGGCAATTTCTAAGTTAAGTCTAAAAAATCTGATACGGTGGGTTACACTCATAAAGAGATAATTAAATTAGTTAATTATTTTCTTGACCAAAAATTAAAGGAAATTAATAAGTATTAGAAATATGAGATATTTCGGATAATATTTATTAATTGAGAATGTCTCATTTTAATTAGCAATTATTTGACCTACCCTACGGCGGCACTTAGTTGTGGTGATTAAAATTCCTTAGGCTTTTAAAGTAAACATGTTTTGTGTATTTTAACATGTGCATTCATGCATCATATTTACTTTGCCTTAAATTTTGTTACGATATTTATGCAATTATTTATTGAAAAATATTTCTTAATTATTTTCAGCAAATATGTCAAACCCGATTTTCTCACTTTTCTCAAGTTTTAACTGGTGAAAACTTTGTCAAATGGAAAAGCAACATGAACATTCTCTTGATAAATGAAAACTACCATTTTGTCCTTAAGGAGGATTGTCCTCCAGTGCCTCCGGCCAATGCCTCTAAGACTGTCTTAGACAAGTACGACCGTTGGGTTGTTGCAAACAACAAGGCCCGCTGCTACTGTTAGCGGCAATGAATGAAGTGCTTAGAGCTAAGCACGAGGCCTTGAGACTGCTAACGAGATTATGGAAATCTTTGCAAAATGTTTGGACATCATCAGAAGCTCGCAAAGCTTAAAACCGTTATGAACGCAAAATGAAGAATGGTTCTTCAGTTCGTGAGCACGTCCTTAAAATGATTCATCATTTTAACGAGGCTGAAATCAATGGTGTGAACATTGATGAAAAGACCCAAGTTGGCATGATCTTGGAACACTATCTCCCGCTTTTCTCCAATTCAGAACAAACTACGTCATGAACCATAAGATGAATCTGACGGAACTTCTGAACGAGCTGCAACCTATGAGACCTTATCAATGATAAGGTGGCAAGGCAAATGTTGCTGAGCCAATGCAGCTGAGGGAAATTTTTTCTTCTAAGAATAAAAAGAAGAAAATTGTGGGAAAACAGAAGGGCAAGAAGAAGATCCAAAAGAAGAAGAAACAAGGTAAATCAGATTTACTAGTCATGGAAACATGCTTAGTTGAGAATGATTTCTCAAGCTGGATTATTGATTCAGGGGCATCAAACCATGTTTGTGTTTCTTTGCAGATGCTTGAGTCATCTAAGGATCTTGAAGAGGGAGTTTTCACGATGAGAGTTGGCAGTGGGGAAAGACTATCAGCGACAGCAGTAGGGACAGTGCGACTGTCATTTAATAATAATAAATATTTGTTTTTGAACAATGTTTATTTCATTCCGGATTTCAAACGGAATTTGATTTCGGTTTCTAAGTTGGTTGAACAATTTATTTCAGTTTCTTTTAAAGTTGACTCTGTTTCAATTTATAAGAATGGTATGAATATTTGTTCTGGTTATGTGGATAATGGTCTATATTTTGTTAAACCAATTTCCAATAACTTACTTCAAACCGAAATGTTTAAAGTCGCTGAACCAACCCCTAAAAGAAGAAAGATTTCTAATGACAAAGATGACACATATTTGTGGCATTTAAGGCTTGGTCACATTAACATAGATAGGATAGAAAGACTAGCAAAGGATGGTCCTTTGAGAGAGCTAAAAGTTAGCACTCTACCAGTCTGTGAATCCTGTCTAGAAGGTAAAATGACAAAAAGGCCTTTTTCGGCTAAAGGTGAAAGAGCAAAAACACCTCTAGAGATCATACATACTGATGTATGTGGCCCTTTGAATGTCAAAGCTAGAGGGGGCTATGAATACTTTGTCACATTTATTGATGATTATTCAAGATACGGATATGCATACCTGATGCAAAGAAAATCCGAGACCTTTGAAAAGTTCAAAGAATTCCGTGCTGAAGTTGAAAAGCAACTCAGCAAATCAATCAAAACTCTTCGATCAGATCGAGGAGGAGAGTACCTAGATTATGAATTCAAGGACCACTTGATTGAGAATGGAATATTGTCGCAGCTCACGGCACCTGGAACACCACAACAAAATGGTGTAGCTGAAAGAAGAAATCGTACTTTGCTTGACATGATAAGATCAATGTTGAGCTATTCTTCTTGCCTACCTCATTTTGGGGATATGCGCTACAAACAGCTGTATATATTCTGAATTTAGTTCCATCTAAGTCAATCTCTAAGACTCCCCTAGAGTTGTGGAACGGTCGCAAACCTAGTTTGAGACACATCCGCATATGGGGGTGCCCAGCACATGTGCTAAAGGGAAAGACTGGGAAGTTGGAACCTCGCTCGGAGGTATGCATGTTTGTGGGCTACCCTAAAGGAACGAGAGGAGGTCTGTTTTATAGCACTCAAGATAACAAAGTATTTTGTCGACAAATGCTACGTTTCTGAGCATAACTATATGGCAGATTTCAAACCAAAAGTAAAGTGGTTTTGGAAGAGTTGCTGGCTGATAAGATCGGCCCCACACCAACAACAGTTGTTGAACGACAAAGAAAGAGATCACTACTCAGATCAAACACCACAGCCACCACGACGTAGTGGGAGGGAAATAAGATTGCCCATCCGCTATCGTGAAGATGGAGAAGCACAAGTTGCAGTCACCGATGGCAGTGATGATGATCCATTGACATATAAGATGGCAATGGATGATGTTGATCAAGAGAAATGGCAAGAAGCCATGAAACTCGAAATGGAGTCTATGTACTCCAATTCAGTCTGGGAGCTTGTGATCTACCACAAGGCGTTAAGCCTATTGGTTGCAAATGGATCTATAAGAAAAAGAGAGGAGCTGATGGGAAAGTGGAGACTTTCAAAGCTAAGCTGGTGGCAAAGGGTTTTACCCAAAAAGAAGGAGTAGACTATGAGGATACTTTTTCTCCAGTGGCCATGCTAAAATCCATCCGGATTCTCTTGTCTATTGCTGTTCATTATGACTATGAGATATGGCAAATGGATGTCAAGACAGCGTTTTTGAACGGTCATCTTGAAGAGACCATACATATGGTCCAACCAGAGGGTTTTGTGGTCAAAGGCCAGGAGCAGAAAGTCTGCAAACTGCAAAGGTCCATTTATGGACTTAAGCAAGCTTCTAGATCTTGGAACATTAGATTTAACGAAGCCATAAAGTCTTATGGTTTTGAACAAAATCTGGATGAACCTTGTGTCTATAAGTAGATAAAAAGGGATAAAGTGGTCTTTTTAGTTTTTTATGTAGATGATATTCTACCCATTGGGAATGATGTAGAATATCTATCAAAGGTAAAGAACTGGCTAGCCAGCCAATTCCAAATAAAGGATTTGGGAGAAGCAAGCTACATTCTTGGTATCCAGATTATACAGGATCGCAAGAATAGGCTTCTGGCATTGTCTCAAGCTTTGTACATTGATAAGGTGCTTATCAGATTTGCGATGTAGAACTCCAAGAAAGGGAACTTGCCTTCTCGACATGGAGTTCATCTCTCTAAAGAGCAGTGTCCTAAAACACCGCAAGAAGAGGAGAATATGAGACGAATTCCATATGCATCGGCAGTTGGTAGTCTAATGTATGCAATGTTGTGTACAAGACCTGACATATGCTTTGCAGAGGGAGTGGTTAGTCGATACCAGTCAAACCCAGGATTAGATCATTGGGTGGCAGTCAAGCATATTCTCAAATATTTGAGAAGGACGAGAAACTATATGCTCGTATATTCTAGTAGGGATTTGATTCCTATTAAATATACAGATTCTGATTTCCAATCAGATAGAGACTCTCGGAAGTCTACCTCAGGGGCGGTGTTCACTTTGGGAAGTGGAGCCATTATATGGAGGAGTATCAAGCAAACTTGTATTGCTGATTCAACCATGGAGGCTGAATATGTAGCAGCTTATGAAGCAGCTAAAGAGGCAGTCTGGCTTCGCAAATTCTTGAGAGATCTGGAAGTTGTTCCAGATATGCATGAGCCAATTAGACTCTATTGTGATAACAGTGGAGCGGTGGCCAACACCAAAGAACCCAGATATCACTGCAAAGGAAAGCATATAGAGAGGAAATTTCACTTGGTGAGAGAGATTGTCAGTAGAGGAGACGTTTCAGTTGAGAAGATCGCATCTGCAAATAACATAGCTGATCCGTTTACCAAGACATTACAAGCTTGGAATTTTGAACAACATCTTGAAGGGATGGGACTTAAAGACATGTCACATTTGCTTTAGGGCAAGTGGGAGATTGTTGGGATATGTGCCCATAAACAAATGAGATGTATTATTTTGCTGATTTAATTTGAGGATTTTTTCAATATTATTTTTGCATGCATGTTTAGATGCTTTATAAATATCGAAAACCCTAGATTATTTAAATGTGACTTTAAATATTGTATATAAGTGTTATATACAAGAGGATAATATTTAAAGTAAAATAATTTAAATCTGTCTGTAATTAAAAATTAAAGTTGGGATCTTTAATTTAAAATTACTAGCGTGGTTCATTACATTCTGAATGAAATGATCTTATCCGGATTGTTAATAATGAGATTATTGGAATGAAAGCGCTTTATATAATTTGATTATACAGGACTGGAACACGATTAATTATGAATCTCTAA
This sequence comes from Ficus microcarpa, assembly GCA_025413485.1. NCBI lineage: Eukaryota > Viridiplantae > Streptophyta > Magnoliopsida > Rosales > Moraceae > Ficus > Ficus microcarpa. The sequence continues at coordinate 2,843,180 of CM046381.1, read as the reverse complement.
TAATTTCCGTTGTCATATAGAGCATTCAAAATTAATCAATGATGGTCATATATGAATCGATCTTAATTCTGAGTAATTAATAGACCCCTATTTATTGTATAATATTTTTTGACATATCGAGCAATGACACAAATGAATAGTGTCAAATTCTTGGTATATTGGAAATATAATATAATAAGTAGCCGGGAATATTAATATACAAGATGAAATCCATTCCTTCGTAAAGAAGTTAGATGGACGGTTCCCTTAAGTGTTGATTCGGGACTTGAATAATAAGAGCGCTCAATTTATGATTAGATCATAAATATATTATTCATTAGAGAATCAATGGTACTTAAGGAGAAAAATATAATTAAAGAAGTTAACGGAAAATACCTAGCTTTAATTATGAACCGTTTATGGAGGATTGATTTATATGTAGTAACTATATCAATGGGCAATTCAAATTCTTTGAATATAATTAGTTTTATAATTTTAAGAGTGCAATTCCAAATTTTTAGTGGAATAATTTGGAATTAATAATTTTGATATTTTAATTAAGGTATTAATTAATTATCAAAATTATTGGAGCTTAAAATTATAAAGTTCATAGTTCCTCTCAACGGCTCCATTAAATCATGTGAACATTATTTTATGTTGGGTTAATATATTAATTTAGAATTGAGAATTATGTATTAATATTCACACAACAAATTAATTAGATTAATTTGTAATTTAAATAATATGATTATTTAAAATAAATTTAAAATAATTTTAAATTAAAGATTATACAGTGTGGTAAGGACCACATCGTAGTTGTGCACCACAGGGTGGTTCACATAAAATCTTTGAATCTTGAATTTTGAATTTTTGATAGATGTGGAAGAGAATATATCAGTTATTTTATTTTGAATAGTTCAAAATAAAATTAAAAAAAAAAGTTAAAAAAATAAAAAATAAAAATAAAAATAAAAAAAAATAAAAATAACTGATATATGTTGGGAGAGAGATTTTCTCTCTCCCATGTCATAATACACGCCCACTATAGAAAGATAGTGGGCGTGCAATTAGTTCCACAAAGAATGATGAATTAATTAATTAATTTGATTAATTAATTAATTTAGATTAAAAAAAAAGAGGAGTGTTAGTTATTTCTCTGCAATATTAAAAAGAGGATACATTCGACGTATCTAAAGAAAAGGAAGATATATTTAATTCCTTTTTGACAGAAAAAAAAAAAAAAGATACGTAACTTTTTCCTCAGAGAGTTTCTTCTCTTCTTCTCCTTCACTTTGTCTCATGAGTTGAGAACACAAAGTGAATAAAAAATTCAAGTGTGTGATCAAACCCAAATTTAGAAACGCCCACTCGTTTCCAGTTCATCGTGATTCGGAGAACGTTGAGAAAGAATTGTTGGTGTTTCGAAGGATTTGGAGTTCTCAAGAAGATTGGTGTTTTCCGAAAGATTTGAAGTACTTAAGAAGGTTCTTGAAGGAGATCAAGAATTTCAAACGACCTAATCGGACAACGGTCAATCTCTAAACTTTCTTCTTAATTTATTTTATTCAATTAATATAAGTATTGTCGCCGGAAAAAATCTTGAGAAAAATTTTTATATGTGCGATTTGATCCATACCATGCTTCCGCTAAAATTTTTAAAAACTGGTTTTCGAAACCAACACACATCTGGGCAAGCAATGGTACTAGTGTTGTGCACAAGCATCAGATTACTGAAGGAGAACACAACGAAGCCACGATCAGCTACAATGATCCGGCAAAGTTCACACGGGAAGTAGAGGAGCAACTTCTTCTTCTTCTTCTTCTTTTTTTCCTTTTTTGTTTTTTGTTTTTTGGAATGATTGCTTTCATGGACTCCGGAACAGTTGGTAAGTTTACATCGTCGACGCATTTGGCTAGCCATAAAAGCCTAAAATTCAATCGGAAAAAGGGAAAATAAAATATATTAGGCATGGTGTTTGGAAGAGGACTTTGATGTAGTCAGAGAGGTGCAAAAGAATTATAGGTTTAACATGTTGAGAATAACAGAGCAGTCTTACAAGGTTATTATTGGAAGTGGAAATAATGACATGAACAAAACTTGCAATCCTCTAAAATGCAACAATATTTCTACTAGAGTAGAGAATAGATAGTATAGCATAATAAGGATAATAGTACAAGAGATTTGCCCTTAAATAGAGTCATCAAACGAACCTGAAGTTGTTCGGTCAGTCCTCGACATCATCACTGAAGAAACTAAACCGGTCACTGGAAAAACTTATCTGACCACGGTTCCATGGAACAATTGAGGTTGAGGGTGATGCTGAGCTTGCTTCATCGTCGCTGGGACAGAAACTCAATCGAAGATTGTTTTGTAGAACATCAGTGATATTGTTTGTGGCTAAGCCTTGCAAACGGTCCAACAAGTCTGACTCACCAAGTTCATATGATGCATAATTTCTTCCCTGAACTCTGTACCAGAAGAGGACAGAAGGTACATGCTCGACTTTCACATATTCCGAGCCTCCGTCTGGTTGTATACTGCTCACAAATTCAATTGGCATGTCGTAAAATGCAAGAACTTTGAGACTTGGCAGGTGCTGGATGCCGGATGGCACCTCATTCAGTAGTGGGCTGGGTCCGATCCTCAATTCTTCAAGAAGTGGCAAGGCACCTTCTTCTATGTCCACCACTTCTAGTCCTTGCAAGTCTCTTAAAACAAGCAGCTTGAGTTTTCGAAATCCACCTACCTCAAAATGAAGTTGCGCTCCCTCATATGCCTGGTATAGCCAAAGAGACACTAAATTAGGCAGAACACCCACTTGCCTTAATGGGTCATCGGTCAAACTTGAGAGACTTAAGCACAACATGCTTAGATTTTGAAGACCCGAAATCCAATCAGGCAACACTTGTAATCGGCACTTCAGAACCAAACATTCCAAATGAGGTGGTGGGTAGGAAATGGTTTCCAAATTCAATACTCCACCATCATTTATGAAGCTTAAACTTAGAGATTCAAGATGGTTCATCTCGTCAATACAGGCAAATAAAGCAGTTGCGGCTTCTGCAGTCAACTTCGTAATGGCCAATTTTCTCAATTGCCTCAACTACCTAAGCTCTTTTATAAGCGCAATGCTGCTAAGATCTGCTGCCACAATCATGAGTGTCTGCAACTCCTGTAAGCATCCAATGCCTCCCTTTATCCTCACACCTTGGGTCGACTCCGAACTGATATTGTTGTCAGAGCGACTAGCTAAGAGGTGTCGAAGCTTTTGAAGCTTGTTGATCTCAATGGGTAACTCATACAGTAAGGTGTTACTTAGATCCAATGTCTGTAGATTATGTAGCTTACCTACAGACTTTGGAAGCCTCTTCACTTTCGTCTTCTTTAAACTCAAGTACTTCAAGCCCAACAAAGTTCCCACTTCATATGGAAGATCTTCAAGTGGCGTACCTTCAAAATCCAACAAAGTCAAAAGCTTATACCTTCCAAACAAAGCAGCCAGGAAAGACTTGTTCAGAGCACCAATGTTGAAAAGAAGAACAGAACGAATCCTAGATTCTCCAATGGATTCCCAAACATTGCCTTTAATATCATTGTAGATTGCTAGACAGCGGCTTTTTCCTTGACAACTTGAGTTATTGTCATCACGAATGTGACAGAAACTAAATTCATCAGCCTTCTGTCTGGAAATCTCATGCATCAAACTCTGGACTCGGCAACACTTCTCTAAGCCATAAAACCCCTCAAATGCTTGAACCAGGTTTCTTGTGATGAGCTCGTTCAGGTATTCTTCTGCAACTTTTTCTAAGTTCTTTCCTCTCTGTTCTTGTACAAACCCTTCTGCTATCCATAGCTTGAATAGTTTATCGTTAGGAATTAAGGAGTCTTTCGGAAAGATGCCAAAATATAAAAAACATAGTTTTAGATGGTAAGGTAAATCCGAGAAACTTAGGGAGAGGATCTTTGAGAGACCTGTAAGTTGGGGACTGGATTCAACCGTGAGACTAAAATTGTCGAGTAGCCTTTGCCAAATTTGCACTGACTTCTCTTTGGTTGACAACAAACCCGCTACGGCTACAATCGCAAGAGGCAAGCCCTCGCAGATTTTGATAATTGCTCTGGATAATTGCTCCAACTCTGGAGGACAAACCTGCTCGGGCTCATATTGGAATGTTATGTGACAAAAAAGATCCCAAGAGGCTTCTTCAGACAGAGTTTGTAGCTTGTGAACAAGGTCAAATGAGGTTTCTTTACAAGAGACAGCAACCGCTTCACTGCGCGTTGTGATGATTATTCTACTGCTGTTTTCATCATCAGGGAAAGCATCCTTCAAAAGTTGCCAAAAATCTTCCTCCCAAACATCATCAAAGACGAGAAAATACCGTTTTGACTGCAGAGACTTGAACAAGATGCTAATCAGTTCTTGACTCTTTGCCGTGTCAATTTCCCCGGTATCCTGCTTTTCTGCCGGGCAGATCTTCTTTATCATGGTCTTTAGCAGGTCAACTATCTCGTTAGATTGAGGAACAGTGAACCAAGCATGGCAGTCAAACCTTGCTCTTACAACTTCATCGTCGTAGATTCTTCTTGCGAGCGTAGTTTTACCAATTCCGCCCGCACCTACAAGCGAAATAACTGATCTCTTGGGTATTTCTTCTGTTACAACTCTTTTAATCAACTCAGTTGCTGTGGATTCAATACCAGTAATACATTGCTCGAGAAAAGGAGAAACAAACTGAGAGTGGTACCGATAGATAATTGCCGCAGTTCTGCTGCCGGATCCGTGCTCCTTTAACTGATATCTCTGACATCTAGCCATGATTTCATCCAATGTTGCCTTTATATTTTGTATCTTGGAAGTTTGGTGACGAACAGTATTCAACATCCTAATCAACCGAGCCGTTCGACTGAGGAAGTTCACGAACCCACGCTGTTGACGGAGTTGTGTCGCTTCAAGAGTGCACTCATAGACAACATCTTCGATGAGTTCGGACACCTCTCTTACTTGCTTCAACCAAATCTTCTCGCCATCGCTCAACTCTTGATCTCCCTTGGCAGATGCGTCTTTCAGAATGACTTTGACGAACTCCAGCTCCTCTTTTAGTCTCTCGACTTCTTTGTCCCTCTCTCTGCGCAGTTTTGCTAATGTTGGAGGTATCAGTAACTGATCAGTGAGCGCTTCCACCGATGAGGATAAAAGCGCACGAAACACAGCCTCCGCCATACAAAGCTATCTCTGCTCCTCGTACCAAATCAGTCTTGGGACAATGACACGAGCAAGGAAACTGCTTCAGTCAGGACTCAAGGGAGGTTTTTTTTTTTTTTTTTTTTTTTTTTTTGAGTTAGATGTGCTTTGGTATGCCAGATGATTCAGCAGCCTAATTCATTTGTGGAAAAAGCCATGATGATTTTGCGTAAGGTTGACTTCATGGTGGCTTTACCAACTTCTACTTTTGAAATGCGAGGCATCCCTAAGGAAAAAAAAAAAAAAAAAAAAAAAAAAAAAAGAAAGAAAGAAACTTTACTCTTTGCATTTAGTCATCCACTTTATTTATTTATTTATTATCTTTTCTAAGAAATTAATTCAGTTTTATTATTCATAACTTTCATGTAATTTTTTAAAAACTCATTTTGAGTATAATTTAAAAATTTATAAGTTCATAATTTTACTATTCTAAATCTAATTAAGATAATTAAAAAAAAAGATACATAAAATTTTTAGATGAGCATAACGACATCTATACATATATATATATATATATTTTAAACATACTTTAAGTTTTCAAATTTTAAACTCCAATTAATTAAACATAGGATTTTAATACTCAAAATAACTCCACTCATACGGATGCTTTATCTTTAATAACCATTTCCAAGCCGTGTTATTTATTTATTTATTATTATTATTTTCTAGCTTCTCAAAGCGGTGTTCCATGCTTAACACCCTTTCAACTTTCAAGAAGTGCCCGAAGGCATGACCTTATCTCTCTAAAAAGAAATTAAAGGGTTACTTTTAAGAATGTCATTTTTAAAAATTTATTTCAAAGCTAACATCACTTTTTAATTCTTTCTTTTATTACTTTCTCGCATCATATTTTGTGAATTCCCACATATATTATCAAAAATATCCTCGACAAAAACACTCACCAATTTTCCCTTTTTATAAATTCATTATAACACTTTTTAAAGTTTTTATTTCAAACCTAACACTACTTCTAAATATCTCTCTCTCTTTCTTCTTCTTCTTGTTTTCTTTTTTATTTTTTATTTTTGTAATACTATCATATCAAATTTAGTGGATTTCATATAATTAAATTGCGGAAAATATCCAAAAGTTTCAATTAAAAACCCATTGCGAGTTATCTAACTCCATAATAATTCTAAAAATTACCATAGCCCATCTAACACTCTCCTCCTCGTACCAAATCAGTCTTGGGACAATGAGACGAAAGGAAACTGCTTCAATCAGGACACAAAAGAGATTTTTTTTTTTTTTGGTGTTAGATGGGCTATGGCATGTAGGGGTGGCAATACGAGTTGCGACACGATTCGAAAACGACACGAATTTCGTGAGTTCGGGTTAGGAAAAATAGGTGTCGGGTCAATTTCGGGTCACCCGAAATTGACACGGAAAAGAATGGGTCGTGTTTGGGTTGGACCCGTAGAACCCGAACATGACACATTTTTTTTTCGGGTCAACGTTCGTGTCAATTTTCGTGTCAGTTTCGTGTCAATTTCGTGTCAATTTTCAGTTTCGGGTCAATTTCGGATCAGTTTCAAGTCAATTTCGTGTCGCGGGTCAAGTTCGGTTCGTGTCGTATCAACCCGTTACGGGTCCGTGTCATGTTCGTGTCACGATTTCGAGTCGTGTTCGGGTCGCGGGTTGTGTTCGGGTCCAAAAAAAAAAAAATTTTCAACACGGCTATAATACGACACGAACCCGACACGCGACACGAATTGTCACCCCTAATTGGCATGCTAGATGATTCAGCAGCCTAATTCCTTGTGGAAAAAGCCATTGATGATTTCGCCCAAGGTTGACTTCATGATGACTTTACCCACTTCTGCTTCTGAAATGCGAGGCACCCCAAAAAATTAAAAAAAAAAAAAAAAACTTTACCCTTTGCATATGTTTGGTTCATTCACTCTAATTATTTTTTATATATATATTTTTTAAAATCAACTTAAATTTACTATTTATAACTTCAATTTAATTTTTTTAAAATCCACTTTAACTGTGATTTAAAAACTTATAAGTTCATAACTTCACTATTCAAGATCCAAACAAGATAATTAAAAAAAAAAATACATACAATTTTTAAACAAGCGGAATGACATCCTTGCATAATTATATTTTTCTAGAAATGCAAATCAATTTATCTAGAAACACAATTTCAAAAAGAAAAAAAAAAGTGAAAAAGAGAATAAAAAAATTTATTTTGTTCCACCATCTAAACAGAGGTATTTAGTACTGATGTTCCTATTGACAATTTGCCCATTGAACTTGTTATGTTGTTACAATGTACCATTTCATTCATTTTACAATAAATTAAAGATTTGAAATTAGAAGATTTGTATTAAGGTTTGTATTCTTTGAAAAATTTTAAATGAGAATAAGTTTTTTCGATCTTCACATGAGATATATAAGGGATTATTCATAATCAATTTAATAGAAAATTAATTGATAGTGGATATATTGTTACAGTTTAATAAATTTAAGTGAGAAATTATGAAAATTAAAAATTTAGATAGTAAGTTGCAAAAAAATGACGAGTTTTGGGGCATTAACGCTAAATTCTCACTGAAACGGTGTCCTTTTGTTTTGTTGACTTCTCCTCGTCTTTGACTTCCATTTCAGATCTCTCATCGGTAATCATCGTTTATTTTTATTTTTATTTTTATTTTTATTTTTAATTTTATTTGCGCACAAAGCAATCTTTAGTGCTTAACGATCTTCTACTCCATAGCTCTTCCACAGTAAGTTTAATCTTTTGTTTTGCTTTAGTGGCTGGCAATTTTGTTTTGTTTTGTTTTGTTTTTTTGTTTTTTTGTTTTTTTAATATTATAAATCTTTTACCCGTATTAGTTTTTCATTTTATTGTTAGCTTTGTTAATGTAATAACCACTCTTTGGACTCATTCATGATTTCCTTAATAATGAATATGAATGTTCATGGGAAATATTTGATATTATTTTATCAGAATATATTTGAGATCTTATAGCATTATAAGACTCAATGATAGTTTGATTAGCCAAGCATAAGACCTTTTGAGAAAAAAGACAGAATCAGAATTTATGATTTTATTCCGGTCAACGTTTGACCAGAATAATTTAATGTATGATTGTGACGGTACTGCGGTACAGAAAGCAATATGGAAATTATATTGCGAAAAACCATCATCACAGATGAAATAGTAAAAATAAGGTTCAAGACCACTCTAGAAAAATAAATCACATTATTTAGGATAATAAGGGCTAAATAGCTTTAAATTATAAGAAAAATCTATACGCAGTCCAATTATACGCAGATGAATTCTGAACTGTGATCCAGTATGACAGTACTGTTATTAGTTGAAAACAGTATTTGTAATATCTGCATTAGTATGACAATGGACTGTATATTAAGAGGAAAGCCAAACAAAGCCTTAATGGGAGGACACCTCATATAGGATAAATATGTGAATTTTAGATTTCTGGAAAAATTTGGAAATAAATAGGTGGAGGATGGAGAAGAGTTTCCTTGGCCTCCAAGGACCCTATCATGGCCGGCCACCTCAAGGGGGCAATGGGCTAATATTTTATTTTTTGGGGTTAGATATGCAATTTTAATAATAAAAATAATTCTAGAAAATAAAGTAAATTTCACTTATAAATAGGTGAGGTGGGATGACTTGGCAACCATTTAGTGAAGCCCTTAATCTTCTAGTTTGTTCTCAACTCTCTCTCTCCCTCCCTAGGAGCCGAACCAATGAAAGTGTAATATTCAAATTTTTCAATGTACACTTTTCCTTTTAAGGAATCTATTTTCACCTTACGAAAATATTTGTGAAAAAGCTCGGTTTAGGGTTTTTGAAAGATTTTGTGAATTTTAATGGGTCGAGAAGACTCAAAAATAATTTCTAAGCTTAAAAACAGACCTTTTAAGTCGAAAAGGCCGAAACAGTGTAAGATTTTACGAAAGTCAACTTTGATCAAAAAAGTCAAAGTTTGACCGACAAAAAGTCAAAGGTTGACTTTACGAGATTTTCAAAGTGTAGTGCGGAAAGAATTCCGAAAATAATGTTTTGTGAACTAGATAGCAAGAATAGGCCGTAAAATGTATCTAGAAAATCAAGCACATCAAGTTAAAAATTAAGGGCAAAAAGGATTCGAAATTAAGAGAAAAATTATTCGATCCGAAAATTCACACAGATAAAATCTTGTACTACAGTACAGGATAAAAAAAATATTGTGGATTGGTGAATCACAATATTATAATTATATGTGAAGCACAAAGAAAAGAAAAATGGGTTTCTTAGAAAACAAGAAAGCCAAACAAGGCTTAAATAGAGGTAGTGGAGAATGACCTCATAGGACTCCCTTGCAATGACATTACTCTCCACTAACCAAACTTGAAGATGTGGAGGCCTCTCCTCCACCCATTTCTTCGGCCACCGTAGGGGAAAAGAAGGAGAAAAGCAAAATTTTGGGGCCAAAATAGATTAACCCAAAAGTCTCCTAATGCCTATAAATACCCTCCCATTCTTCCCTATTCCTTTTAATGTGAAATTGTAGCCAAACTCTTGCAAATTTTCTTGGGAAAATTCGGCAGCCAAGGAGAGGATGAGAGAGGAGTGAAAAACCAAAATTTATTGAGGGCTTTTGTTCTTTGAGGGTCGGTTTTGGAGCTAGGAGGAGCAAGGGAAAAGATTGGGAAATTTTGGGTCTCCCTTGTGGGTGTGAGGCCGACTAGGTGAGGGAGAGAAATAGGGTGAGGAAAGTTGAAAAATTTTGGGGCTTTTCACCAAAGAGGGTTTGGCTTGGAGGAGCAAGCAAGAGCCAACCAAAAAAATTCTTCTTGGATCCCAAATCCTAGGTGTCGCCGTGTGAGTCAAGGAGCAAGGGGGAAGGAGAAATCTTGGGTGACCAAACCCTAGCTTTGGTCAAGGTAATTTCTAGAACTCTAATCCTCTAATTTTAAGCTTAATTTGAAGTTCAATTTGAGGATTCAATATGGTTGTAAGGACTTAAGTCCACCTCTCATTTTATGCCCTAGTTTGGTGTGTGCTTGATTTGCTAGATCTAGGGTTTGAATGGCTTAAATCTTGCTTGATTTATGTTTGATTGTTAAGTGATTTCATGCTAGAAGATTAGGTTGTATGTCCCCCCAATGTGTGGCCGAAATCTGCCCTTAGGCAGCCATGGAAGCATGTTAGTTTAAGGTTGAATTTGTGATGTATGCAATGTTAGAACCAAAGCAACCCTAGGTTTATGATTTTGAATTTGGGTTGCATGAACTATATGAGACGGCTAATGGGTGTAAATGGGACGTTAGAAACACTGTGTGTTTGACTCGTAAGCTCGCGAAGTGGTCGGTCGAGACAGATTCGCGAAATAGGATGTAAACCGAACGTAAACCCAAAACTGCCAAATTCGGATTCGAATCTAGCCAGTTTCGGAAAAGTAAAATTTCAAGGCCTCTAGAGGCTGAACGAGGTAAAATTTAAAACACAAAAGTTGCTCGGAACGATTTTTACTAGAGAGCTACGTGGGCAGAATCGCGAAATGAGGCTCCAATGGCCTCCGTTTTCACCAAAACCCGTGGCTGATGCCCAGACCCAGTTTTCACCCAGTTTTTCAGGGTCAGCCGATTTCAAACAAAAACTGGTACTAATGCAGGCAGAACTGGATTTTTCACAAAACATGAAAGTTTTAGCATTTTTCGAGAGCTACAAATTTCGTGAAGACAAGTTTTTCAAATTCTCAATGGATTTTTAAACTGGGTACGTTTTACGAAAGGTGCACAGGGAATCCGAAAATTCCTACACCTTAGTTTTTACAAATGATTTCAAAAAATTGTAAAATTGTTTTTAAACGGTTATTTTAACTACGAAAACTGTTCGAAAGGCAGTTTTCGACCCAAAATGACCTTTATAAAGAGTTATTTTAAAGATCGAAATTTTATAAAGAGTTTTAAGGATTTTGAAGTAAAATCTTTTAAAAGTGCAAAAGATTAAGGAAAATACTAAGTTAAGATAAGAAATGGAGTTTTGATATAAGTAATGAAATTTCAAGATAAAAATGGTAATCAAGCCGATTACGGGCCGTAGCCGGAAATAGGACCCAAGTTACGAGGCTTAGCCCCAAAAGCCCAGAATTGACAAGGGTTGACCAATAGTTGACCAAATGTCAACTTTGGTTAACCCAACAATTAGTAAAAGGTAACCTTAAGGGTTATCCAACGTAATCCTAAGGACTACCCCAAATTTAGAAATGGGCCAAGAAAAGTGGGTTAAAGAGATTAACCCAATAAGCTATAATGAGAGGTTAAAGCCCAAAGTTTAAAGAAACCCAATAATAGATCAAGGATCTAATGAAGAGGTTATCCAACGTAGCCTCAAAAAGGGATCATCAAGATTTGGATTATTCCCAAACAATAAAAGGCCAAAGTGGATCAAGTCAAGATTTCAGTAGGAGACATACAACTAGGTTTTAGTAGGTATGTTGGTTAGGGCACCAACATTCTACACAAGAAGCAGAATCTCACCTATATCCTTTCTCAAACAGGAGAAGGCTTGTAACTGTACTCCAAGACAGGACAGCGGCAGTAAGGACATAGCAAGAGAGGTAAGTACAACTCCGCCTACAGCATAGGCTTTAGTTGATCCTTGCCAAAGTAAGAGTAGATGTATGCTAAGGGTATATGCAATTGTATGCTATGTGATGCTGTACTATATGCTAATTGCCATGCTATGAGTATTAGTATGCCATGTGAAATGTTAATTTATAGAAAGCATGATTTTAATGTTCAGCATGAGTTAGGATTATGTGACATCACGATGCATGTTCACTAATTTCCTACAAGAGAAATAAACTCTAGAGTGAGATAAAGAAAAGATAAGAAAATAATAGAAGGCAAGCGAGCTTGCCGGTGTAGTACCACCCGTTCGAGGTCGGGTAGGACTATGGTGTGAGTTGGATTGGGCTGGCCGCCCCAACCGCTCTATAGTTGCGCGCCGGGTACGAACACCAAGATAAGGGTCCTAAGAGATAAGAAAGATATAGAAAGTAAATATGAGCATAACTGGACCATGCATATGATAGGCATTGTTAGGTTATGCTGTTATATATGATGTTATGAATGGTTATGTGTTGTATGTATGTTAAGATGGAATTGAATGCGATATAGTATTATGTATGACGCGGACGAGACAGTTGTACTTGTTGAGCGAAAGCTCACTGTCTTACGTCTATGCTGTAGGTAAGCAGCCTGCAAGCAATGCCTAATGCAAGGTGGCGAAGCGTGGCAAGGCACACTGTGAAATCGTGGGATATTCAGCCGCTACGCGTTTCGAAAAATTTAAGTACTTATGTGATGTAAGAATATTTATAATTAAGACATGTTCGCAAGTGGTACGTTTTGAAATTATGTATATAAAAAAAAATTTTCCACTGTGTTTTGGCCAGTGTGTAAGTAAGTATGTGAGCAAGGTAACGGCCTGTGCTAGGCGGGTCGTTACAGAGTTGGTATCAGAGCGGTTCCCTGCGATAAGATTTCACAGTTTGCCAGCCATTGCCGCCACCATTGTAAGTTAAATTTTTAATTATGTTATGATTACGTGTGAGTATTTATTTATGAGGTTATGTTATGTTAGACGCGAGAGATGGATCTGGACTTGGTATACGCCGATCGCGATACGGCCGAAGCATTTTATAGATCACGGCCCTTATTGTACGATGGCACAGGACAGTCGGTTCCGATAGTAGCTTGCGTACACGATATGGAGACGATCTTTCGCATCTGCCATATCGGAGATCGTCTACGGGTTCTATTAGCGAGCCGGTGTCTTATCGCCGACGCCCGACTGTGGTGGATGATGGACGGAGAGCGTCAGATGCCCAGTAGGACATGGGCACATTTTCACACCTTAGTTGTAGCACGATATGGGCCGGCCCCTGCTGAGGGACCAGGAGGCCCCGCACAGTATCGAGATCCCGAGATCTACAGGGATATGCAGCACCAGCGCTACCAGAGTTTGGCGGTCGATTGGCACGCCTATCCATATGAGTCGATGCTGTACTATTGCCAACGTTTCCGGGAGGCTATGTTGCCCCACATTCCCCAGGATCTACCACATCGCCAGCTCCATACCTTGGTGCTACTATGGAACGGAGTTCCGCCTCAAATTCGATCTTATGTCATTGAGCCCGCGCCTGGACGGACGATGGAGGACCTGATGGAGTCCATTTTGGAGGCTGGGGTCATCGCTCACATGGCGCAGGCTGACGCCTACATAGACCCCTTCCAGATGCCAGTTGACGATGCTGGCCAAGACAGTCCCGTGTACGAGCCGGGCCCAGTATTTCCCAAGGACCCGATACCCGTAGGCCCCAAGCAGCAGGTCCCGGAGGCCGAGGGCCACGTAGAGGCCGAGGCACACATGGACAACGACGATGACGATGCGGTAGTACCAGTGATAGACATACGGGAGGACCTTCCACTCGTTATCATCCTCAGCGACGACGAGGATGAGGAGGCCGAGGCGGAGCCCGAGGCCGGGCAGGGAGTCGAGATGATTGAGATCGATGACGACGAGGTGATAGTCGTCAGCCACGATGAAGAGTTTGAGGACGACCCTAAGGAGGTCACTTTCCACGATGGGGATTGGGACCCAGATTCCGACGCAGACTCCGCCGTCTCGATATACACGCTGGAGGTCGTTCGTTAGCTTCGAGAACGTTGCATGCATTTTGATTTGTGATTTTGTGTATGTACTTTTGACTAGGACCCTATGTATTGGGTCGAAAGTGTTAGACACTTCCACCCCAGCCCTGATATTGTACGATGGAAAGTGACAGACACTTCCATCACCTTTTTGACAGGGCATATATATGTTGTACGATGGAAAGTGTTTGATACTTCTATCCCATTCTTTTTTACCATGTATTTTTCACTATGTGTATACGACGGTAGAGTGATAGATACTCCCGTCACATTTTTGAGCCATGTTTATACGGCTTGATGGTAAATTGATAGACACTTCCATCGTGTATTTTTGATATATATGAAAGATATGTATGCACAGTTTAATGAAAGTTATATGTAATTACAGTATGGTAAATTACAATGTGCAAAGCATGTGCTTATAAATCAGTAGTATGATGTACTTTTGAAAGTGTACAAAAGGCCGTGCAGATACGGCATATGTATGACATGAGTGTATCTATTATAAAAGTTAAGTTATGATTATGAAGCCATGATGTACTAAATATCTAGTGTGATGCTATAGTACTTTTTCCATTATGGTATGAAATGCATGATGAATTTATGATATAATATGTGTGAGATTGATGTGTTAGTATATGATGAACTAAGTTATGTATGAAAGGAAAGATATTGATGACATGATGATATCTTTTCTTATGATAGAGCCTAGAAGATGGTTCGTCCAAGAAGAACCATGCCTCTAAACCCGCCAGAGCCAAACCTCGCAACCGTTGTAGCGAACCTACAACGACAACTGCTAGAACAGCAGCAGGAGACCGAGAGACTATGAGCTCAGCTAGCTCAGATGCAGTAAGGACCTTGGGTTACCGAGGTCCCACGCCAAGCTCCATAGGCACTGCCAGTAGTGCCACCCGTGGTGCCGCCGGCACCAGCGGTGTAAACAGCAGCCCAACCGGAGGTCCAACCAGGAGTCCCTCCGAATGCCAATGTTCCAATGGCGCCTGTGGAAGTTCAATCGAACCTGTCGCCAGTCAGAGAAGATCTATTGTATGAGCGCTTCAGGCGGATGAAGGCGCCAGAGTTCGAGGGCACGGCAGACCCGATAGCCGCAGATAACTGGCTGATCGACATCTAAGTTATCTTGGATTTTATGAGGCTATTGTAACAAGAGAAGGTCCTCTATGCATCCTTCACCTTCAAGAAGGATGCAAGGCATTGGTGGAAGACAGTGCAGATGCGCCGAGATATCGCAATAATGAACTGGCAGGAGTTCGTGACGGAGTTCCGAACAATGTACTACAACCAGGAGATTCTTGCAGTCCAGCAGGATGAGTTTACGAACTTCCGATAAGGATCGATGATGGTTATGGAGGCAGTGAAGAAGTTTGAGCAGTTGGCTCGGTTATGTCCAGACTTGGTGCCAAATGAAAAGGAGAAGGTGCGAAGGCTGATGAAGATGTTCCGCACCGACATCGCCAACCAGGTT
Organism: Ficus microcarpa; assembly: GCA_025413485.1. Taxonomy (NCBI): domain Eukaryota; kingdom Viridiplantae; phylum Streptophyta; class Magnoliopsida; order Rosales; family Moraceae; genus Ficus; species Ficus microcarpa. The sequence goes on along the minus strand of CM046381.1, from coordinate 2,827,787 downwards.
AGCGCTGGCAGCAGCCCGCCCACCTTAGTGTCCGACTGCATCAGTCGGGCAATAAGGGCCGAGTACTGGATAAATCAAGATAAGGAGGCGAGAGCTCAGATCTTCAAAGCCAAGAGAGAAGAGAAAGCAGCATCAAAGCCCCCACAGGCCCGATCAGGCTCAGAAAATTCCCAGAAAGGGCAATCAAGCAACCCTACTCAAGGTTCCAAACAATTTAGGCGGAACAAGAGAAAGGGAAACTTCTCGGGGCAAGGCCAGCAGAAGAATTTCTCGCAAAAGAAGAATAACCAGGGAAACGAGGGGAACAACACCAGTTATCCCCCTTGTGCCAAGTGTGGCTGAAAATATCCCGGAGTGTGCCGAATGGGTTCAAGTGCCTGCTATGTGTGCAGCAAGGAAGGGCATTATGCTCGAGACTGCCCTCAAAACACTCAGAATCAGAACCAGTCATACCCAACCCGGAATGCAAACAACCGCCAGTTGCATGCGGTTCAGGCCAGACTGGAAGGACCCTTGATCAATCAAGGCAGATTGGAAGCTCTCGAGCCTCAAGCCAAGATCTATGCATACACTCGGGGACATGTAGAAGCCGGAACATCACACGTGGTGATAGGTCAGATCTCTATCTCCACTCTTGATGCAATTGTGCTGTTTGATTATGGTGCCACCCATTCATTTACATCGTTGGAGTTCGCCCAGAAGTTAGGAAGAGGTGTGGATAGACTAGAACAACCCCTGAAAACTTCTTTGCCATCTGGTGAGATTTTGTGGTCCGACTTTTGGATTCAAAATGCTCCCATAATTATTTGCGGTAGAGAATTATTCATAGATCTCATCGCAATCAAGCTCCACGATTTCGATGTGATCTTGGGGATGGACTTTTTGGGAAGGTACAATGCGACGATTGATTGCCGGAAGCGCTGCGTGACGTTTAACCCCTACGGTGAAGAGGAGTTCAGTTTTTGCGGACAATGCCGGAGTTCAACCACCGGACTTGTTTCAGCCATGAAGGCTTTGAAAATGTTATCAAATGGTTGCCAAGGGTATTTAGCTAACATAGTGGACAAGGAGCGAGAAATGGAGTTAGAACCGGAAGATGTCCCCATTGTGAGGGAATATGTAGGTGTATTTCCGAATGACTTACCCGGACTTCCACCCGAACGGGAGATTTCGTTCGAGATTGAATTGCTGCCAGGAGTCGCACCCATCTCAAAAGCGCCGTACCGAATGGCACCCGCTAAGCTAAGAGAGCTCCAAGTACAGTTGCAAGAGCAGCTTGATAAAGGATTTATCCGACAGAGTCACTCTTCGTGGGGAACGCCTATCTTGTTTGTGAGAAAAAAGGATGGATTGCTACGGATGTGTGTCGACTATCGCGAATTGAACAAGATCATAATCAAGAACAAGTACCCTCTTCCGAGGATTGACAATCTGTTCGATCAACTCAGAGGAGCAGTTGTGTTTTCAAAGATAGACTTGCGCTCAGGCTACTATCAGCTCAGGATTAAGAAGGCGGATATCTCCAAGACAGCATTCCGAACGCGCTACGTGCACTACGAGTTTTTAGTGATGCCGTTTGGACTAACCAATGCCCCAGCTGCTTTCATGGACCTCATGAACCGAGTGTTCAGGGACTATTTGGATAAGTTCGTTATCGTCTTTATCGACGATATACTAATTTATTCAAGGTCCAAGGAGGAACATGAACAACATCTAAGATTGGCAATGGAGACGTTGAGACAGAATCAGCTTTACGCCAAGTTCACAAAATGTGAATTTTGGCTGGAGAAGGTACATTTCTTGGGGCATGTGGTGTCGAAAGAAGGAATTTCAGTGGACCCAGCAAAGGTGGAAGCAGTTAGTTCGTGGTCAGCGCCCAAGAATGTTACGGAGATACGAAGTTTTCTTGGCTTGGCTGGATACTATCGACGATTTGTCGAAGGGTTCTCCAAGATCGCTGCACCACTGGCAGCTCTCACTCGGAAGGATAAGAAGTTTGAATGGACTCAGAAGTGTGAGGAGAATTTTCAAGAGCTCAAGAGGAAACTGACAAGCGCACCTGTGTTGATAATTCCTAACGTTGACGCAGGAGATTTTGTGATCTACAGTGATGCTTCTAAAAATGGATTAAGAGCAGTCCTGATGCAGAACGAGAAAGTAGTGGCCTATGCATCACGACAACTGAAGAATCACGAGACGAATTATCCTACGCACGATTTGGAGCTAGCAGCAGTTGTTTTCGAGCTCAAGATTTGGAGGCACTATTTGTATGGGAACAAATGTACAATCTACACCGATCATCAGAGCCTCAAGAACATTTTCACTCAGAAGGAGCTAAATATGAGGCAACGTAGATGGCTAGAGCTCGTAAAGGACTACGATTGTGAGATCCTTTACCACCCTGGTAAGGCAAACCGGGTGGCAGATGCTCTAAGTAGGAAATCGGTAAGTATGCTGATGTCGATTGAAGCCTTTCCTAAGGCTCTACAGTGGGAGATTTTTGAGTTTAACTTGGAAATGTTGACCGGAAGATTATCAACTCTGACTCTTCAGTCTGATCTGCTGGATTCCGTCAAGAAACACTAAGAAAAAGACTCCTTTTTGTTGAAAATGCAACTTTTTAGCACAAAGGGCAAGGAGTTTAGGACTTCTGCTGATGGCGTTGTCTACTTCAAGGACATGATTTATGTTCCTAACGTGGAAACCTTGAAGGATCAGATAATGTCTGAAGTCCATAAAACACCATATTCGGTGCATCCGGGAGCGACCAAGATGTACCAAGTCCTCCGAGAGAACTATTGGTGGCCAAATATGAAGAATGAAGTGGTGGATTTTGTGTCAAAGTGCCTAACTTGCCAGAAAGTTAAGGCCGAACACCGACATCCTAGAGGAGATTTGCAGAAAATAGAGCTCCTGGAGTGCAAATGGGAGCAAACTATTATGGATTTCGTAGTAGGACTACCCAGGAAGTAAAATGGGAATGACACGATTTGGGTCGTGGTAGACAGGTTGACCAAATCAGCCCACTTCATCGTGATAAAAGCCATTTTTTCAGTGGAAAAGTTGGCAGAAATCTACGTAGCTCAGATCGTCAGGCTGCATGGAGTGCCGAAATCGATCATCTCAGACCGCCATGGACGCTTCACTTCACGATTTTGGATGAGCGTTCATGCTGCTATGGGGTCGAAACTAAAGTTCAGTACAGCATTTCACCCCCAAACCGACGGCCAATCGGAGAGGACCACCCAGACACTAGAAGACATGCTAAGGTCATGTGTCTTGGACTTCGGAGGAAACTGGGATCAGAAGCTATCATTGATCAAATTTTCATACAACAATAGTTATCACGCTTCGATTGGAATGGCTCCATTCGAAGCGCTGTACGGGAGAAAATGTCGATCCCCGATCCATTGGCAAGAAGTTGGGCAGAAACAGCTTCAAACCACCGACTTCATCAAAAAAACCTCTGAAGACGTCAATAAGATAAAGCAGAGACTCGACATAGCTTTCAGCTGCCGGAAAAGTTATGCTGATAAGCGTAGAAGACCGCTGGAGTTCCAAGTGGGAGATGCTGTGTTTATCAAGATCGCTCCGATGAAAGGAGTAATGCGTTTCGGTAAAAAAGGGAAGCTTAGCCCAAGGTATACCGGACCGTTCGAGATTCTCGAAAGGGTTGGCAAGGTAGCCTATAAGCTTGCCCTACCGCCAGAATTAGCGTCGATGCATAACGTTTTCCACGTGTCGATGCTGAAGAAGTACATACTAAATCCTTCCCATATCCTGAGTCAAGAACTGGTTGAAGTTCAAACCGATTTGACGTACGAGGAAAAGCCCATTCGAATATTGGATAGGGAAGAGAAGATTTTAAGAAATAAGACAATTCCCTTAGTTAAAGTTCTGTGGCGGAACCACAAGGTTGAAGAAGCAACCTGGGAATTAGAAGAAGAGATGAGGAAGTGTTGGGATCTATAGGTGCCCTAAGGATAGAAAATCTTAGGGATTTTCTGTAAATATGACATTTTGATATTAATAAGAGGAAATTATTCATGTTTAATAAGTTGTGTCCTATTTACTTTCATTTGTTGATTGTATAATTATTTTGAGTAAACATAAAATACTCCTAGGCTGTTGGTAATATATCGAATTACCATATGTATACGGGGTATGCATAGAAGACGTGGTAATTTGATAACAGTCTAAATAAATAGTCCGCAATCAACGGAATAAGATTTGGGGATCTTATTCATGATAAGATTGTAAAGGTTGTCTACTTCCTTGGAGGGATGGTTTGTCTTGACCATCGGATAGGTTCCGAGTAGAAACTTTAATGTATACCAGTATTGAGGTATGACATTGGACTGGACCTAAAGTGTTAATTGATTCGATTTAATAATTCCGTTTATAAGAATCAATGATACTTTGATTATCATCCTGCATTAATCTTAATCCTGAAATGATTACTTGAGTTCGCATCCATGACTTATGTACTTTGATGCACTAAAGGTGAGACATGTTAATTCATGGTCAACATACTTGTGTTTTGGGTGCATGACTTATGGATGGAGAAATCAAGATTCATAGATACGGAATCCATAGCTATCTTAATGATAGTAAATGTTATCTACTTAAAGGTATTATTCGGGGATTGAAAGATAGTATAACAAGATCTTGGCCATCGGTTTACTTTGTGTTCTCTGGTGGTTTTCCAATTGTATGGTTTTACAATTGGTGGTTCTTTCAATGGAGAATAATTGAACTTTAAGTTAAAATGATTGAAAAGGTAAAACGGAAAAAGTCCTTAATTCAATCATGGATAACATATGGGGATTAAGCAAGCGATGAATAAATCATGGAAGAAGCACTACGTGAGAGAGCTTTCGTAATACGGTATGTAAACAGGAGTTCAGCTTCAAACTTTTAGTGGAATAGTTTTGAAGTTGATAATTGATGGATAATTAATCTGGGATTAATTTTTCACAATTATAGGAGCCTCTTTACATATTTCCATCGGGTCCCTCTATTAGCTCATATAGTTCCACAAGCGTCTCGGGATTTGTTCCTAATGAGATCGGTAAATTGTAAATGGAATTTTGTAATGTCTATTAAGACATGGTACTCTCTAACATGCAATCCAGAAAGGATTGGACATGTGAAATTTGTAGACAAATGATTTGTCAACATGTGATTGGTTAATTTGAATTTTGAAAATAAGATTGTATTTGAATTTTGGAAAACAAAATTTTTCTCTCCTAATTAAAAGTGGTGCACGTTTTTTAATTGTATGGAGGGAAGAAAATTTTGTTTCAAAATTATTTAAATATATTCCTAACATTTAATTATTAATTGGTTTAAATAATGGAGATTATTTCATGAATTTTTCTTTCCTAATTAAAGAGGTGCATGGTTTTTGTGAGGAAAGAAAATTTGAAATATTTCATTAATTTAAATTAATTAATATGGATAATGTTTATGGAAAATATTTATTCAAATATGTGAATCCTATTTAAATTCGAAAAGGTTTAAAAGAAGTTTGAATCTAGATAGGACTAGGATCTTTTGACTAGTCTAGATTCTTGATTTAAAATTTAAACCACCAATCAAGATTTCTCTCACTTTGTGGCCGAATTTTAAAGGGGATTTCCTCTTGAAATTTGTTTTTAGGTTCAATGAATCTAGCCCTAAAGTTGTATGATCTTTTGGTTCAAGATTTATCCGGAAAATAATTATTAATTATTTTTCAAGTAGGAGATAAATTTTGAAAAGGATTGTAATACTATATAAAGGCTAGGAGTTCTTGAAAAACCAATTTTTGATAATTATAAAAGGGAAAAACGTTTTTTTAATAAAAAAAAAAAAAATTTTTTTTCTTCCACATCAAAAATTCGGCTTTCTTGTGAGAGAGAAAAAGAAAGAAAATTCCATTGAATCAAAACTGCGAGAAAGGTTAAACCGAGTGATTATTTTCATAGGAGGTTAACCGGTTTCTGTTTTGTAGTTTTGAAGAAAGAAGTTGGATCAAATTCTCAACGAGGATCATCGGAATTGAGAAGGAGGGATCTAGACTACGGAAAGAAATACCGGTCGCTTGGATTCATAGAACGTGTGCCCACACACACTTTGAGACGTGGAACTCGAGAATAGTAGAGAAGACACGTTGGTCAAATGCTCTAGTAATTCCGGAATCCAAGAAATAAGGTACGCTTGATCATGAATTAATTTATTGTTATATGCATCATGAGCTTCTTTTCCGGAAACGGCATAAAAATTTTAAAACTTCCGCTGCGCCGTAACTCCAATACCGGATCCGTTTTTCCAACAACTGGTATCAGAGCCAACTCATGATCATGCATATAATATAAATTATTTGATCAAATAAATTTCTCTCCATGCATTAATGAAATATTTTAGAGAGTTGGCACTCTAGGTTTTATTTTGAGTATGTTAAATATATTATGAATGGATGTATGGATGAATGCTTTATATTATTTTGATAATATATGATGCTTGTTCAATTTTGCCGGTCATGATTCCATAGAGGTTAGAATTTGTATCTAGGTTTTTCAAGTGTAATAGATGCGGTCTATAATCACCGCTAGGTCGTTCTTTCAATTCCTAGAAATTTTGTAAGCCGGAAACGGCATAGGAATTTTTTTGTAAAATTCGGGCTACAATGGATTCAAGGAGATTGAAGATGAACGAAGGTATGGAAATTTTCAAAGGATGTGATTTTTTTATTTTTAGAAATTTTTTAATTAAAAAAAAATTTTTTTTTGTATTAAAAAAAAAAATCACAAGAATCTTTTGAAAATTTAAATTCCAATGATATGTGATTTTGATAATTTGGAAATCAAAATTGAAAATTTAAATTTAAATTTAATGGATATTATTATGAATTTTAAAATTTTGTGATTTAAATTTGAAATTTGGAAATTTCAAATTTTAAATTTGGAAATTTCAAATTTTAAATTTTAAAATTTAATAAACCGGATTTTTAATTTAAATTTTGATATTTTGTAATTTTGATTAAAATTAAAAATCACATATAATCTTTTTTGAAATTTAAATTTAATTTTAAATTTAAAAAGATGTGACATTGGAGAAGGAAGACACATTGAAGAAGGATACACGGCATGGATCTAGAAATGAAGGCCGATATATGTTTCGGTTAATTTTTGTAAATTTTGCAATTTTCTTTTCTCTAGGATGGAATCATGATCCACGGCTATTTACATATTTTGCAAACCATGGATGATGACTTGCTATATGAATATGTTATACTATTTCATGATGTATTGATAACATGCCATATAGACTAGGGAGTGCCACTCAATAAATATTGTTTATGCATAAAAAACAAAAACCCTAATTTAAAAGATTGAGTGGGAGAAGGTTTTACACACTAAGACCTACGGCCTCTATCGTTGGTCCAATAGTTACGCATGGTAGTGCCTACTACTCGGTTTCGATCCGAGAATTCCCTTCGGATAGGTATCTTACCTAGAACGCACACTGATTTGGATTTCCGAAAGGATAACAATTTTGGGCATATTTTATGTTTAGATCACCCCTCGGTGGCGGATGTAAAATATGGATTCAAAATTGGAAACGATGGTTACACACTCATACTACTTTATTTATTAACCCTCCCTCGAGGCTCTGTTATTAAATTAGTGGCCAAATAAACGATAGTTAATATATATTTAATGGAGTTTGTTCCATGGATGAATATGTATTAATCGGAAGGGATCCGTGTTCTTGGCTAGTTATTCTATGACTACCCCTCGGTAGCTTAGAAAGCGGTAGCTAGGAATTGTCGTTGTAAGGTATGTGTTTTAAGGGTTTTACACATGAACATTTAGATTGCATATAGATCTTTTTGTTTCATTACAAAATCATATTTTATAAACTGATAGGATGTTTGCTCATACTTATTACATGTTTTCTTATTATAGATCAAAATGTCAAGCCCTTTATCTGTGATACTTACGCAAAACAAATTAACTGGCGAGAATTTTAATGACTGGAAAAGGAACTTGCTAATCGTCCTAAACTTTGAGAAACACAGTTTTGTCCTAACCCAACCTCGACCACCTACGCCTACGATCGATGCTCCTGATAGGGATTTTGTAGCGCTTGAGCGCTGGGACAATTCCAACCTTAGTGCCATGTGCTATATTCGGGCGAGCATGTCTAACGTGCTCCAGAAACAGCATGAGGAACATCAAACTGCTAGGCAGATCATGGATAACCTGGAGGAAATGTTTGGTGAACAAACTATCCAGCTAAGACCGATGCTATCAAAGGTCTCATGAACTGCAGGCAGAAGGTTGGAACTCCCATCAAGGAGCACATGATGACAGTCATGGCTTATTTGTTGAAGCTCAGGCAAATGGGGCTGAGATCGATGCTGCAACTCAACTGGTTATGGTTTTTCAAACCTTATCCAAGGATTTCGATTTGTTTCAGGCATCCTACAACCTTAACCGGAAGGAGATGTCTTTAACGGAATTGATGAAAGAGTTGCAAGCCTTTGAGAACATTTTTAAGGGTTCTGGATCTAAGGCTGAGGCAAATTTGGCTGAACCTAGTTCGTCTGTTCCTAATCCCAAAAGGAAGAAGGAAAAAGGGAAGAACAAGGGGAATAAGCCTGGGTGAATGCACTGCTTCTAAGAAGTCTACCAAACTAAGAAGCAAAAGGTGGACCCCAAAAAGGTTAAGTGCTTTCACTGTGGGAAGAAAGGACATTTCAAGAAGGATTGCCGAGATTTCCTGGCTTTGCAAAAGCAGAAAGGTAATTTCAATGTCCTGTATCTTGAGGGTTGTTTAGTGGAAGAATCTAAGGACAATTGGGTTATAGATTCTGGAGCTACTAACCATGTTTGTATTTCTCTACAGGGGTTCAAGGTAACGAGAAGTCTGCATGAGGAGGACTTTACGTTAAGAACCGGCGATGGGACGTTGGTGCGAGCTGAAGCAGTGGGAGAAGTGCATCTTTATTTTGATGAATTTAGGTTTATTGTTTTGAGACATTGTTTTTATGTTCCTAATTTTAAGAGGAACCTAATTTCGGTAGCTTGTTTAATTAAAGATTCTTATTCAGTTTCTTTTAATAATAAAGTTGTTATTAGGAAAAACAATTCTCTTATCTGTAATGGATGGATGCATGGAAATCTTTATTTTATCAAACCTAAGATGCACTCACTGCTTGATACAGAATTGGAAAAGAACTCTAAAAGACATAAGTCTTCTCACTCTAACAAATCATATCTTTGGCATTTACGACTTGGTCACATAAGCCTTAACAGAATTCAAAGGATGGTAAAAGATGAATGCCTCGACTTGTACGAGGTTGAACCTTGGCCACAATGCGAATCCTGTTTGGAGGGCAAGATGACTAAACGGCACTTTGCTGCCAAGGATGGTCGTGCCGAGAAACTTTTAGAACTTGTGCATACAGATGTTTGTGGTCCCATGAACATAGAAGCACGTGGTGGGTATGAGTATTATATCACTTTTATTGATGATTACTCAAGGTATGGATATGTCTATTTAATGACCCGCAAAAGCGAAGCCTTTGACAAGTTCAAAGAGTTTCGGGCTGAAGCGGAGAAACAATTAGGCAAGTCCATTAAGACACTTCGATCGGATCGAGGTGGGGAATACCTATCGGATGAGTTCTTAGGATATTTGATAGAGAATGGGATACAATCCCAGTTGACTGCACCTGGTACTCCTCAACAGAATGGTGTAGCTGAGAGAAGGAATAGGACCCTATTGGATATGGTCCGGTCTATGATGAGTTATTCCACTTTACCTTTATCATTTTGGGGGCACGCCATACAAACTGCATGCTATCTTCTGGATAACGTTCCCTCCAAATCGGTTCCTAAAACTCCTTATGAGTTATGGACGAGTAGGAAACCTAATTTGAATCATATTCGAATTTGGGGTTGTCCGGCACACGTCCTGGATAAGGAAGCGAAGAAATTGGAGTCACGATCAGAAGTGTGCTTGTTTGTTGGCTATCCAAAAGGGACAAAAGGTGGTCTGTTCTATAATCCAAAGCAAAATAAAGTCTTTGTTTCAACACATGCAACATTCCTTGAGGAAAGTTACATGGAAGACTTTAAACCTCGTAGCAAAGTAGTGCTTGAGGAGATGACTTCGGGTTTGGATGTTCCTAAAGTCACAGAAAACCCTGCGGAAAAATCACTAAAGAATCAACAACCACAGGAGCTTCGTCGTAGTGGGAGGATTATCAGGGAACCTGAAAGGTACATGTTCAGTGGTGAAGTTTATGAAGCAGAATCCATAGAACATATTGATGATCCGGCTACGTACAAGGAAGCTATGGAGGATGTTGATTCTAGTCTTTGGCAAAAGGCTATGAACGCCGAGATGGAATCTATGGATTCCAACGGAGTCTGGAAACTTGTAGACTTACCCCAAGGCATAAAACCGATTGGGTGTAAGTGGGTATACAAGAGGAAGAGAGGTGTGGATGGGAAAGTGGAAACTTTCAAGGCAAGACTTGTAGCGAAGGGCTATACGCAGAAAGAAGGAATCGACTATGAAGAAACCTTCTCGCCTGTAGCAATGCTTAAGTCAATCCGCATTCTTTTATCCATTGCGGCTGCTCTCGATTATGAGATCTGGCAAATGGATGTCAAGACAGCTTTCTTAAATGGCTCTCTTGAGGAAGATATCTATATGATACAACCAGACGGATTCAAGGCAAAAGGCCAAGAAGACAAAGTATGCAAGTTGCTTAAATCCATTTATGGATTAAAGCAAGCATCTCGTTCTTGGAATATTAGGTTTGATCAAGCGATCAAAACTTATGGATTCAAACAAAACATTGATGAACCATGTGTTTATAAATGTATCAAGAACGAGAAAGTGGTGTTCCTTGTACTCTATGTGGATGATATATTGCTTATTGGAAACGATGTGGCAATACTATCATCTGTCAAAGTTTGGTTAGCCAAACAGTTTGACATGAAGGACTTAGGAGAAGCTAGTTATGTTCTTGGTATTCAACTCTTTAGAGATAGAAAGAACAAAACGATAGCACTCTCCCAAGCTTTATACATTGATAAAGTACTTGAGAGGTTTTCTATGAAGGATTCCAAGAAAGGTGCTCAACCTTTCAGGATTGGAATCAAACTTTCTAAAGATGACTGTCCCAAGACATCGGAAGAAAGGGAGCGTATGAAAAATGTACCTTATGCATCAGCAGTAGGTAGTCTTATGTACGCTATGTTATGCACTAGGCCTGACATTTGTTTTGCGGTTGGTATGGTAAGTCGATATCAGTCGAATCCGGGACCGAACCATTGGGCTGCGGTCAAGCATATACTCAAGTATCTACGGAGAACGAGGGATTATATGCTAGTGTATTCCGGTCAGGACCTTGTTCCTATAGGATATACTGATTCTGATTTTCAATCAGATCAGGATTCAAGGAAATCGACTTCAGGATCTGTCTTCACCCTTGGAGGTGGTGCCGTTGTGTGGAGGAGTGTTAAGCAATCTTGTATTGCTGACTCGACCATGGAAGCCGAGTATGTGGCAGCCAGTGAGGCATCAAAGGAAGCGGTTTGGCTCCGCAGGTTCCTTAGTGACCTTGAGGTCGTTCCTGGTATGGATAAAGCTATGGTGCTCTACTGTGACAACAGTGCAGCAGTAGCTAATACCAAGGATCCTAGGCATCATAAGAGGAGTAAGCACATTGACAGAAAATATCACATTATCAGAGGCTTTGTTGAGAGTGGAAATGTGACGGTTTGCAAAATCGCATCGGAGGACAATCTTGCTGACCCGTTCACGAAGACTTTGGTGGCCAGAAGATTCGAAGAACACGTCGAAGGCATGGGGATGCGTAATATGTCACATTTACTCGCTTAGGGCAAGTGGGAGATTGTTGGGATCTATAGGTGCCCTAAGGATAGAAAATCTTAGGGATTTTCTGTAAATATGACATTTTGATATTAATAAGAGGAAATTATTCATGTTTAATAAGTTGTGTCCTATTTACTTTCATTTGTTGATTGTATAATTATTTTGAGCAAACATAAAATACTCCTAGGCTGTTGGTAATATATCGAATTACCATATGTATACGGGGTATGCATAGAAGACGTGGTAATTTGATAACAGTCTAAATAAATAGTCCGCAATCAACGGAATAAGATTTGGGGATCTTATTCATGATAAGATTGTAAAGGTTGTCTACTTCCTTGGAGGGATGGTTTGTCTTGACCATCGGATAGGTTCCGAGTAGAAACTTTAATGTATACCAGTATTGAGGTATGACATTGGACTGGACCTAAAGTGTTAATTGATTCGGTTTAATAATTCCGTTTATAAGAATCAATGATACTTTGATTATCATCCTGCATTAATCTTAATCCTGAAATGATTACTTGAGTTCGCATCCATGACTTATGTACTTTGATGCACTAAAGGTGAGACACTGTTAATTCATGGTCAACATACTTGTGTTTTGGGTGCATGACTTATGGATGGAGAAATCAAGATTCATAGATACGGAATCCATAGCTATCTTAATGATAGTAAATGTTATCTACTTAAAGGTATTATTCGGGGATTGAAAGATAGTATAACAAGATCTTGGCCATCGGTTTACTTTGTGTTCTCTGGTGGTTTTCCAATTGTATGGTTTTACAATTGGTGGTTCTTTCAATGGAGAATAATTGAACTTTAAGTTAAAATGATTGAAAAGGTAAAACGGAAAAAGTCCTTAATTCAATCATGGATAACATATGGGGATTAAGCAAGCGATGAATAAATCATGGAAGAAGCACTACGTGAGAGAGCTTTCGTAATACGGTATGTAAACAGGAGTTCAGCTTCAAACTTTTAGTGGAATAGTTTTGAAGTTGATAATTGATGGATAATTAATCTGGGATTAATTTTTCACAATTATAGGAGCCTCTTTACATATTTCCATCGGGTCCCTCTATTAGCTCATATAGTTCCACGAAGCGTCTCGGGATTTGTTCCTAATGAGATCGGTAAATTGTAAATGGAATTTTGTAATGTCTATTAAGACATGGTACTCTCTAACATGCAATCCAGAAAGGATTGGACATGTGAAATTTGTAGACAAATGATTTGTCAACATGTGATTGGTTAATTTGAATTTTGAAAATAAGATTGTATTTGAATTTTGGAAAACAAAATTTTTCTCTCCTAATTAAAAGTGGTGCACGTTTTTTAATTGTATGGAGGGAAGAAAATTTTGTTTCAAAATTATTTAAATATATTCCTAACATTTAATTATTAATTGGTTTAAATAATGGAGATTATTTCATGAATTTTTCTTTCCTAATTAAAGAGGTGCATGGTTTTTGTGAGGAAAGAAAATTTGAAATATTTCATTAATTTAAATTAATTAATATGGATAATGTTTATGGAAAATATTTATTCAAATATGTGAATCCTATTTAAATTCGAAAAGGTTTAAAAGAAGTTTGAATCTAGATAGGACTAGGATCTTTTGACTAGTCTAGATTCTTGATTTAAAATTTAAACCACCAATCAAGATTTCTCTCACTTTGTGGCCGAATTTTAAAGGGGATTTCCTCTTGAAATTTGTTTTTAGGTTCAATGAATCTAGCCCTAAAGTTGTATGATCTTTTGGTTCAAGATTTATCCGGAAAATAATTATTAATTATTTTTCAAGTAGGAGATAAATTTTGAAAAGGATTGTAATACTATATAAAGGCTAGGAGTTCTTGAAAAACCAATTTTTGATAATTTTAAAAGGGAAAAACGTTTTTTTAATAAAAAAAAAAAAATTTTTTTTCTTCCACATCAAAAATTCGGCTTTCTTGTGAGAGAGAAAAAGAAAGAAAATTCCATTGAATCAAAACTGCGAGAAAGGTTAAACCGAGTGATTATTTTCATAGGAGGTTAACCGGTTTCTGTTTTGTAGTTTTGAAGAAAGAAGTTGGATCAAATTCTCAACGAGGATCATCGGAATTGAGAAGGAGGGATCTAGACTTCGGAAAGAAATACCGGTCGCTTGGATTCATAGAACGTGTGCCCACACACACTTTGAGACGTGGAACTCGAGAATAGTAGAGAAGACACGTTGGTCAAACGCTCTAGCAATTCCGGAATCCAAGAAATAAGGTACGCTTGATCATGAATTAATTTATTGTTATATGCATCATGAGCTTCTTTTCCGGAAACGGCATAAAAATTTTAAAACTTCCGCTGCGCCGTAACTCCAATACCGGATCCGTTTTTTCCAACAGGAAGAACTACCCCGAGTTATTCTAATTTTCGAAGACGAAAATTTTTAAGAGGGTAGATTGTAATATTCGAATTTTTCAATGTACACTTTTCCTTTTAAGGAATCTATTTTCACCTTACGAAAATATTTGTGAAAAAGCTTGGTTTAGGGTTTTTGAAAGATTTTGTGAATTTTAATGGGTCGAGAAGACTCAAAACTGATTTCTAAGCTCGAAAACGGACCTTTCAAATCGAAAAGGCCGAAACAGTGCAAGATTTTACGAAAGTCAACTTTGACCGAAAAAGTCAAAGTTTAACCGACAAAAAGTCAAAGGGTTGACTTTATGAGATTTTCAAAGTGTAGTGCGGAAAGAGTTCCGAAAATAATGTTTTGTGAACTAGAGAGCAAGAATAGGTCATAAAATGTCCCTAGAAAATCAAGCACACCAAGTTCAAAATTAACTTGACCGAAAAAGTCAATTTTGACCGAAAAAGTCAACTTTGACCGAAAAAGTCAAAGTTTGACCGACAAAAAGTCAAAGGGTTGACTTTACGAGATTTTGAAAGTGTAGTGCGGAAAGAGTTCCGAAAATAATGTTTTGTGAACCAGATAGCAAGAATAGGCCATAAAATGTCCCTAAAAAATCAAGCACACCAAGTTAAAAATTAACTTGACCGAAAAAGTCAACTTTGACCAAAAAAGTCAACTTTGACCGAAAAAGTCAAAGTTTGACCGACAAAAAGTCAAATGGTTGACTTTACGAGATTTTCAAAGTGTAGTGCGGAAAGAGTTCCGAAAATAATGTTTTGTGAACTAGATAGCAAGAATAGGCCATAAAATGTCCCTAGAAAATCAAGCACACCAAGTTAAAAATTAAGGGCAAAAAGGATTCGAAATTGAGAGAAAAATTATTCGATCCGAAAATTCACACAGGTAAAATCTTGTACTACGGTACAGGATAAAAAAATATTGTGGATTGATGAACCACAATATTATAATTATATGTGAAGCATAAAGAAAAGAAAAATGGGTTTCTTAAGAAACAAGAAATCCAAACAAGGCTTAAATAGAGGTAGTGAAGAATGACCTCATAGGACTCCCTTGCAATGACATCACTCTCCACTAACCAAACTTGAAGATGTGGAGGCCTCTCCTCCACCCATTTCTTCGGCCACCCTAGGGAAAAAAAAGGAGAAAAGCAAAATTTTGAGGCCAAAACAGATTAACCCAAAAGTCTCTTAATGCCTATAAATACCCCCCCATTCTTCCCTATTCCTTTTAATGTGAAATTGTAGCCAAACTCTTTCAAATTTTCTTGGGAAAATTCGGCAGCCAAGGAGAGGGTGAGAGAGGAGTGAAAAACCAAAATTTATTGAGGGCTTTTGTTCCTTGAGGGTCGGTTTTGGAGCTAGGAGGAGAAAGGGAAAAGATTGGGAAATTTTGGGTCTCCCTTGTGGGTGTGAGGCCGACTAGGTGAGGGAGAGAAATAGGGTGAGGAAAGTTGAAAAATTTTGGGGGTTTTCACCAAGGAGGGTTCGCCTTAGAGGAGCAAGCAAGAGCCAACCAAAAAAATTCTTCTCGGATCCCAAATCCTAGGTGTCGCCGTGTGAGTCAAGGAGCAAGGGGGAAGGAGAAATCTTGGGTGACCAAACCCTAGCTTTGGTCAAGGTAATTTCTAGAACCCTAATCCTCTAATTTTAAGCTTAATTTGAAGTTTAATTTGAGGATTCAATATGGTTGTAAGGACTTAAGTCCACCTCTCATTTTATGCCCTAGTTTGGTGTGTGCTTGATTTGCTAGATCTAGGGTTTGAATGGCTTAAATCTTGCTTGATTTATGTTTGATTGTTAAGTGATTTCATGCTAGAAGATTAGGTTGTATGTCCCCCCAATGTGTGGCCGAAATCTGCCCTTAGGCAGCCATGGAACCATCTTAGTTTAGGGTTGAATTTGTGATGCTTGTATGTGATGTATGCAAAGTTAGAACCAAAGCAACCCTAGGTTTATGATTTTGAATTTGGGTTGCATGAACTGTATGAGACGGCTAATGGGTGTAAATGGAATGTTAGAAACGCTGTGTGTTTGACTCGTAAGCTCCCGAAGTGGTCGGTCGAGATAGATTCGCGAAATATGACGTAAATCGGACGTAAACCCAAAACTGCCAAATTCAGATTCGAATCTGGCCAGTTTCGGAAAAGTGAAATTTCAAGACTTCTAGAGGCTGAACAGGGTAAAACTTAAAACATGAAAGTTACTCGGAATGATTTTTGCTAGAGAGTAGTGTGGGCAGAATCACGAATGAGACTCCAACGGCCTCCGTTTTCACCAAAACCCGTGGCTGATCCCCAGACCCAGTTTTCACCCAGTTTTTCAGGGTCAGCCGATTTCAAACGAAAAATGGTACTAATGCAGGCAGAACTGGATTTTTCACAAAACATGAAAGTTTTAGCATTTTACGAGAGATACAACTTTCGTGAAGACAAGTTTTTCATATTCCCAATGGATTCTTAAACTGGGTGCGTTTTACGAAAGGTGCGCAGGGAATCCGAAATTCCTGCACCTTAGTTTTTATAAATGATTTCTAAAAACTGTAAAATTATTTTTAAACAGTTATTTTAACTACGAAAACTGTTCCAAAGGCAGTTTTCGACCCAAAATGACCTTTATAAAGAGTTATTTCAAAAATCAAAATTTTATAAAGAGTTTTAAGGATTTTGAAGTAAAATCTTTTAAAAGTACAAAAGATTAAGGAAAATGCTAAGTTAAGATAAGAAATGGAGTTTTGAGATAAGAGATGAAATTTTAAGATAAAAATGGTAATCAAGCCGATTACGGGCCGTAGCCGGGAATAGAACCCGAGTTACCGGGCTTAGCCCCAAAAGCCCAGAATTGACAAGGGTTGACCAATAGTTGACCAAATGTCAATTTTGGTTGACCTAACAATTAGTAAAATGTAACCTTAAGGGTTATCCAACGTAACCTTAAGGACTACCCCAAATTTAGAAATGGGCCAAGAAAAGTGGGTTAAAGAGATTAACCCAATAAGCTATAATGAGAGGTTAAAGCCCAAAGTTTAAAGAAACCCAATAATAGATCAATGATCTAATGAAGAGGTTATCCAACGTAGCCTCAAAAAGGGATCATCAAGATTCGCATTATTCCCAAACAATAAAAGGCCAAAGTGGATCAAGTCAAGATTTCAGTAGGGGACATACAACTAGGTTTTAGTAGGTATGTTGGTTAGGGCACCAACATTCTACACAAGAAGCAGAATCTCACCTCTGTCCTTTCTCAAACAGGAGAAGGCTTGTAGCTGTACTCCAAGACAGGACAGCGGCAGTAAGGACATAGCAAGAGAGGTAAGTACAACTCCACCTACAGCATAGGCTTTAGTTGATGCTTGCCAAAGTAAGATTAGATGTATACTAAGGCTATATGCAATTGTATGCTATGTGATGCTGTACTATATGCTAATTGCCATGCTATGAGTATTAGTATGCCATGTGAAATGTTAATTTATAGAAAGCATGATTTTAATGTTCAGCATGAGTTAGGATTATGTGACATCACGATGCATGTTCATTAATTTCCTACAAGAGAAATAAACTCTAGAATGAGATAAAGAAAAAATAAGAAAATAATAGAAGGCAAGCGAGCTTGCCGGTGTAGTACCACCCGTCCGAGGTCAGGTAGGACTATGGTGTGAGTTGGACTGGGCTGGCCGCCCCAACCGCTCTATAGTTGCGCGCCAGGTACAAACACCAAGGTAAGGGTCCTAAGAGAAAGATAAGAAAGATATAGAAAGTAAATATAAGCATAATTGGACCATGCATATGATAGGCATTGTTAGGTTATGCTGTTATATATGATGTTATGAATGGTTATGTGTTGTATGTATGTTAAGATGGAATTGAATGCGATATAGTATTATGTATGACGCGGACGAGACAGTTGTACTTGCTGAGCGAAAGCTCACTGTCTTACGTCTATGCTGTAGGTAAGCAGCCTGCAAGCAATGCCTAATGCAAGGTGGCGAAGCGTGGCGAGGCGCACTGTGAAATCGTGGGATATTCAGCCGCTATGCGTTTCAAAAAATTTAAGTACTTATGTGATGTAAGAATATTTATAATTAAGACATGTTCGCAAGTGGTACGTTTTGAAATTATGTATATAAAAAAAAATTTCCGCTGTGTTTTGGCCAGTGTGTGAGTAAGTATGTAAGCAAGGTAACGGCCTGTACTAAGCGGGTCGTTATAGAAATAAGGAAAAAAAAAAGTGAGAGGTCGGATTTTGAGGAAGAAAGCAAGGAGGAAAATTTTTGGATCCAAAATCTATATCCAACTTCAAGTTGTTAAGGTAATCCTCCTAAACCCCTAAGCCTCTCAATTGAGTTTTGGCTTAAAGATTTATGTGTATTTCATGTTCGGTTTGAAAGAGCATAAGCTCACCCCTTTACTTTCATGCACTAGGTTTAGAATGTCTAGTATGTGCTTGATTATGGTTTATTGGTCTTGATTTATGGTTTGATATATGTTTTTGATGATATGTTTTAGAAAAATTATGGTATAAGTGTATGCCTAGTAGGTGTTTGTTATATATCACCACATGCTTAAGAAGAAGCATGGTATTTATGAATGATGGAGATGAGATTGTATGATGAATTAAGAATGAACAACCAACTTAAAACCCTAAATTGGCAAATGATTACCACACGGGTTGAATGGATGAGAAACAAATGCATGTTGATAGAAACCCTACGTAATACGCTGCATGTTTGATGTAGGCTCACTGTTGTGACCGTTTGAGGTAGGGTGCACATAATTTTAAGTAAAAAAATCAACAAAAAGTAAAACTGCCAGTTTTTGGGTAAAACTAGGCAGTAATCTAGAAACAAAATTTTAAGGCTCTTAAAGGCAAAATTTGGAAAAGGTTTAAACTAAAAAGTTGTAGAAAATTGAAAACCCAAGGGGTCTACGCAAACAGATTTTAAAAAATAAGTTCCAAAAGTTTCCGTTTTTGTGAAAATCCGAGCCTGGTCAGCCCAAACCCCTATGCACGGCCAGGATGTTTCAACAAGGGATATGAATAGGTTAAAGATAGAATTAGATTTTGAGTTAAAAACAAAAGTTATAGAACTCTTTGAGATCTACAACTTTCATGGAGAAAACTTTTTTAAATTCAAAGCACATTTTATTATTTTAAGATAAAATTGGATCTTAAAAACTGAGCGGGAAACAGGAAATTCCTACACAGAATTTTCAAAATAATGCATGAAGAGGGAATTCCTATACATGCACTGATAACTGAAATTATGCAATTGTTTTCAAAGATAATTTTCAGAACTTGACAGTTTTATTACCTTTATTTAAAAATTACAATTTTATAAGAAAATATAGTTTTAAAAAGATTAAAATTTTATAAAGGGTTTTTATAAAAGGAAAAGCTAGATTACCATACTAGGTTTTGTTAAGGCCAAAAGCTATTTTGAAAGCATGATAATAAAATGATGACCAGTTATTGAATTGGACCTTACACCCATGGTTATCAATAGTAACCTGATGGGATATTACTTTAAAAGTAATTGGGCCTTCGTAACCTAATGGGGCATCATTGTAAATATGATTGGGCTTATACCTAAGGTTACTAATAGTAACCTAATGAGGTACTATTTAAGCATGATTGGGCCATGTGCCCTAGGGTTACATCTAGTAACCGAACAATTTATTATATGGTGTGGAGGGGACATATAACTAGGGCTACTTATGAATGTTGATTAGGTTACCAATGTTGAATGATATGGTTAAGGATAATATAGGATGATTCTTATCTTACGTCCTTCTTAAAAATAGGGAAGTAACCTGTTGTTACGACTTGTAGGAGCAACAAACCCATGACGTAACATAACCGGTAAGTACAACTCTGTGTACAGCATAGGTGAAAAATGTTTTTACTGCTTGTATGTTTTCAAGCTCATGCATACATGTTGGGGTACATATGATTTATGCTTTATTATTGTGGCATCATGAAGCATGCTCATTAATGATAAATCACTTGGTAAGAATGAGAACCGAGTTTTAAGTAAGAAACTGTTTACAAGTTTGAAATATTTTTCAAGTATGAAATGTTTTTTCAAATATATTTAAAGTAAGAACAAGTTTTCAAGTATGATGGCAAGCAAGTTGCCTTGTGTCGTACCGACCTGCTCTAGGTCGGGTTTGGTTCATGGTTTGAGTTGGACTGGGCTGGCCGTCCCAACCACTCCATGATTGCGCGCCACTGTACGTACACTTATGTTAAGTAAGGGGCCTAAAAATATGCTAACCTAAGACAGCATAATGAAGCATAATTGGTTCATGTATTGTTCTATTATAAAATGTTTTGTGGATTAAAAGTTGTACTTGCTGAGCGAAAGCTCACGACTTACGTTTATGCTGTAGGTAAGCAACCTATCGACAACACTTGATACAAGACGGTGGGACTTAGAACGGCTAGTTGTGAAACTTGGGATGGAGACGTTTTGTTATATTATATTTGTTATTTATGAAATATGTTGTATGTAAGTTTGATGCTTCAGTACTGAAGTGAGTCAGTATGTGTGTGTGTATATATATATATGTAAGTATGTAATGAGATAGATTTCAGCTTCAAGTTGTTTTAAAAATTTTTTTTTGTATTTTCGCCAAGCTAAATAAGTTAAGTAATTATGTAAAACAAGATAAATATGGTAACGGCCTACGTTAGACGGGTCGTTTCAATTAATTTTTTCAAAATATTGAACTGAAGTTTTTTTTTTTTAATAAATTATTTTGGTATATATGTTTTCTTGTGCTGAAGAACAGAAAGGCAACGTAGTCAGATTGTGAGCAGTACAGAGGAGAAAATGGACTTGGTTGGAGAGAGTGAAGCATCGGTGTCTTGGACGATTCAGAAGCCGGTCTCTCTGCTGGATGAAGAATCCAGATTCTCGAGAGGAATCGAGATTTCCAAAATCGAAAGCCTTAAAACACAGCTGGAGATCATCTGGGTTCTCATCAGGGATGTAAATGCAATATCAGTGGAAGAAGAGTTGAGTCATGAGGTGAAGATCTGGTTGAAACAAGCCAAGGAAGTGGCTGAAATGGTCGAAGATTTTGTGGACAAGTACGTTCTCAAAGCGTCACAAGCAGGGTCTCAACTCAGCTTCGTTGGTTTCCTCGACATAGCCGGCTTGTTGAATATTCGACACAAACTGTCTTCTGATATTGAAAGCATCAGGGTATTGTTAGCTAAAATCCAAGAGCGAGGTCAAAGACATGGCATAAGCAATCATGTATCCCATGGCGGAGCCGCCACAGTTTCCGATAGATATAGATATCATGTGGGATTGACGAACCCCCGTTTGATGGAGAGTACTGTTGGCATTGATTCAGTAGCTTATGAATTGATGGGCCTGTTACTGAATGGAGAATCGGGGTGCTCAGTTCTTTCGCTTGTAGGTGTTGGCAGAGTTGGTAAAACTACTCTTGCTAAAAGAGTCTACGACCTGGTTTTAAACGAAAATATGGTCTACGACTATATAGGCACTCGTAGCCGTTTTGTTGGTCATACTTGGATCACTATGAGTGCCTCCTATGATCTAGAGGCTATTTTGATCGACATGGTAAGGCAGTTCGGTGCAGCAGGAAACCATGATGTGCAGAGGGAAGAGTTAATTGATACTCTGAATCAGTATTTGCAGTCGAAGAGGTACCTAATTGTGTTTGACGATGTTTGGCACGAAGAGTTTTGGCAAGTGATGAGACGTGTTGTCACACCCCGACTTACCGCCTCCAAAGATCCACTGCGGTGTCCGACCGCGCGAACCTGTGGTTTGGGTTCGAGTCGTGACAATTACTTAACTTACTTGTCTTGCTTCATTTGAAAATAAAGTTACCCAATTTCTAGAGTAAATTTTTTTTTTCTTCTTTTCTAAAATTTGTTACTAAAAACTTTTATTGCGGAAATCATAAGACTTTAAATTCTATTAAAGCATAACTTAAAACTGTTTTTCTTTTATAAAATTCTAACTTAAAATGTACTCACTCGAGTACTGAGCTTTCACCTATGAGGAAAGCTCCATACATACATACATACATGCATACATACATAATTTAAATCGTGGACCAGTCCCGAGACCGGTGCACACGTGGCAACTTGCTTGCTATGAAAACTAAACATACATACTGAAAACATAATGAAAACACATTTTCATTTTAAACGCACTTCGGAAACCCCGTAGTAGTCCATACCCACGTTTCACAATCTGCTGCGCCATCTCTCCACAGTTGTAACATGTATCGCCCGTAGGTAGCTTACCTACAGCATGAACGTAAGCTATGAGCTAAAAAACTCAGTAAGCACAATATCCTATCCGCATGCAACTAATGCACGAAAAACGTGAACCGATTATAATTTATTATTAAATTAATTTGGGTCTCTCTACTGGTCTAATCTGATCCTATCTTGGTATTATAACATGTGTGTATGTACTTCGGTATGTAACCATGGAGTGATTTAAGGCCGTCCGTCCAAACCAACTCAAATCATGAAACACAAAGTTTAACATGGAGTAGTGGAGGCAGCCCTGCCATATCAAGTCAAACCATGGAACATGCCGTTTTAACTTACCACGGAAGCAAAGTCAGTACAATACAACATGTCCTACCTAA
Source organism: Ficus microcarpa (assembly GCA_025413485.1). NCBI lineage: Eukaryota > Viridiplantae > Streptophyta > Magnoliopsida > Rosales > Moraceae > Ficus > Ficus microcarpa. The sequence goes on along the minus strand of CM046381.1, from coordinate 2,804,838 downwards.
CTTATCTCATATCTTACCATGTGACTTATTAATAATGGACATGCTTCGTGATGCCACAATAATAACATAAAACATAAACATGCATCTGCATAAACATAAACTTGTCTAAACATGCATACATACTACTTAACATGCTTCACATAACATACTTCACATAACATACATACATAACATACTTCACATAACATACATACATAACATACTTCACATATTTCTTATCCTAACATGAAACTTAATGCATACATAACATACATGGACCTACTGCATAGCATACTACATATCATGACATCCTATTCATGCAACTAACATGTGTTCATGCCGTAGGCGGAATTGTACTTACCTTCCGTCTAACGTTCTTGACTGACTGTCCCATCTAATGCTGTTCCACTCCTGGTACAGCTGCAGGTTCTGTCTGCTTAACAAGGACAGGCTCTACTTAAACTCGTGAAAAATGCAGGTAAACAAACCAAAATGTTTGCATGCCCTTGGTTGTATGTCCCTTACGTGCAAAGCATCTAATTTGGTTACCAACGGTAACCTGGCGTGCTAAGCCAACTATACCTCTAAGGTTTGAATAACTTAATCCGAAACTATCGGGTCATATCTGATAACCCTTTAGTTGAGCTATCGGTATCCGTTAGGGTCACTTTGGATAACCCGTGAGGATAAACTAACTCTATACCCTTAGTCAACCGAAAGTCAACCATGGTCAACTTTGGTCAACTATGGTCAACCCTTCGGGTCTCGGGCTTGACCCGGTAACTCGGGCATAACTCCCGATTACCATTTGTGAACTAGCATTGGCTATAAACTTGCTTGAAAAATTCACTTTTCTATACTTAGAAAAACTTAGGGAATAAATCCCAAAATTTCACATTTTGTGTAAAAATTCATAACTTATTTCATAAAATCCAAATTCATGGAATTATGCTTTGTAAATTCATTTTAGGTTGAAAACCGTATTTGAAACGATTTTCATGACCAAAATACTTGTTTAGGGTTGAAAAACTATCTTTCTAAAAGCACTTGTTGAAATTGTGGTGCAGGGATTTCGGATTCCCTGAGCACCCTTGATAAAAAAATTTTTATCTTAAAATCGGTGCGTAATATGAAAAAGTTTTCTTCACGAAAGTTCTAGCTCTCGAAAAATGCTAAAACTTTCGTGTTTCCCAAAATTCCTAATTCGGCCTATATCAATACCAGTTTCGAGTTGAAACTGGCTGACCCCTGGAATGGGTCTGGGGACGTAAAATATTGAGCCTCGGGTTTTGTCATTTTTGAAGGCCTTTGGAGCCTTATTTTGAAAAACGACCCGCGATGCCCCCTAGAAAAAGTTGTTTTGGACAACTTTCATGTTTTACGTTTTCCCAAATTCGGCCTCTAAGGGCCTGTTATTTTCTGTTTACGAAAACTGGGCAGTCATGAACCGAACCTGCCAGTTTTCGGTTTAAATTGTTTTTACGCGTCCTACTTCGGAAGCTAACTCAACCGATCACTCGGGAGCCTAAATCAATCACATGCAGCGTTGTCTAACGTCCCACATGCTTTGGACATGTCACCCCCACGTGGCCATGCAACCCAAACCGAAGCTACTAGACCTAGGGTTGCATGTGTTCTAGGGCTTGCACAAGCATGGGTTCGGCATCCACAACCAAACCGAAATTAAAATCTAGCACCCTAGCAACTTAGCCTCATTCGGCTGCACCATAAACAGGGACATTACTCACCAATCAACCATGCAAACCAAGCAATTAAACAAGCATAAAACATAGCACAAAAACAGAAAATCATGCAAAGCTAATCTAGCATACTACACACCCTAATCAAACATCAACTTCTAGCCAAGCATCCCATAAAAACCGAGCTTATGCCCATACATACTTGCATGAAAATACACCATAAATTTCTCAAATTTAATGCTCAAACCAAAACTTAGGGTTTAGGGTTCCTCACCTCACCCAATTTTCAGAAATTGGTTCCTCCTTGGAGCCGAACTCTTGCTCCCTTGGCTGCCCCTCTTTGCAGCCAAACTCACCACCATCAAAGGTGCTCCAAATCCAGCCATGAACACATACACATACACACAATCAATCCATGAAAGCTTGCATGGAATTTCACTTAAAAATTCTAGGGTTTTACTTTTAACTCACCCTTGATCTTGGTAGGATTTGTGGACTGAAATCCTGTCCCTCTTGGCTGCCCACTGCACACAGATTTTGGGCTCCAATTTGCATCAAAAATTTTCACCAGCTTAGGTGAATCACTGCTGCCAAAACCGACCCTCATGCAGCCCCTAATCCATGAAATTTTGGCTCCATCTTGCTGCACACTCCAGCCGAAACCAAGTACACACACAAGGCACAAAAACCACCTTGGCTCCATGGTTGCTTCCTCCTTCCCCAAGCTCGGCTCACCCTTGGGTTTGGACCCGAAAATTTTTCCTCTCTTTCTCTCTTCTCCATGCACGGTTTCAGTTCACAAAATCTGGAAAAATTCCAGATTTTGGCTTGGTTTTCCAAGCACCAAACCCGAGCACTCTAGATGGCTTCACACAAGGAAATTCTAAATTTTTTTCTTGCTCTCTTGCTCTCCCTCTTGGCTCCGGATTTTCTGCAGTGAATTGGCCATAGTATGTCTGTGTTTCTCCCTTTTTTTTCTGCACACAAATGGGTCCTATTTATAGGCCTTTTTCCAAACTTTTTGGAATTCAAATTTGACCCCAAAAGTTGCATTTTCTCTTGCTTTTCTCCCCCAAAGTGGCCGGCTGTCCTCCAGCTCATTAGCAGCTCATCTACAGCTGGAAAAGGTGATGTCATGGCTGAGCTCATGGCTTAGCTCACAACTTTTCAAAAATTATATTTTTGCCCCCAAAAAGTGGAAATTCTTGCAAAAATACCCTCTAGGTGTCCGATTGTCTTAAAAATCAACACACCCATCCTATTTGATGATATTATCATCTTGGTAACTTCATACGCTCATTTCGTCAATTTTCCAAAATTTACACTTTTGCCCCCAAAAGTGAAAATTTTTGCATTCATGCCCCTAAATTCCATAATTGGCCATAATGCTTACTTTTCCATCAAATATCATTCTTTTCATGGTTTTATGTGATTTTCTCGTCCTTGAATCACATATTTTCAAAATTTACATTTTTACCCCGAAAGACAAAATCTTTGCATTTTCGCCCCCAAAAGTGGCTGTTTCTTATTTTCTTCTTGCAAAGCATGTTACTATCTTATTGTGACTTCATCTAATAACGTCACTAGGCTTACTTCACATATTTTCCAAAATTTACATTTTTGCCCCCAAAAATGAAAATTTTGACATTTTTGCCCTTTGACCTGGATTGGTCTCCTTTGATGATTTCTTGACTAAAAAAAAGTCAGTCTGGCCTTAACTAATGCTAGGAATGCTTGATTTCTAGGGTGTTTCTACTGTCTACTTGGGCTATACCGCCCATACTGACATATTTTACAGTATTTTCTCATACTGCAGCATTTTTCACTAACGAGTCAACTGTTGACCACTTTTGGTCAAACTTTGACTTTTTCGGTCAAAGTTGACTTTTTCGGTCAAACTTTGACTTTTTCGGAAAAACGTTCCTTTTCTCCCCTTTCGACCAGAAAAGGCGTTTTCTAACCTTAAAAATCTATTCTGAGTCTTATTGAGCCATAAGACTTCGTAAAACGTGTGAAAAACTCTTAACTGAGTTTTTCCGTGAATATCACAACATATGCTCATAATTCCTCTTTAGAAGGAAAATGGCAACATGAAATTCTAGGTATTACATTCTACCCTCCTTATAAAATTTTCGTTCTCGAAAATTCTGATACTTCTAGGTGACTTTTCTTCAGAATACACCATAAGTCCATACTGGTTCGTTCTTGTTCCCATTTTAACATTTAATGGGATCTTATCTCTTATACTGAACCATAATCTTACTGCATATCTTCATACTTATCATACTTATCATGCTTACTTGCTAACATACTATCATGCTTAACATACATACATACTACTAAACTTGCTTACTTATCATGCTTGTCATATTTATCTTGCTTATCTTACTGCATATTGTCATACTAACATACTATCCTTTCCTACTGCATCACAGGAACTATTTACATAAAAAGTTGGACAAGTATATAAAATAACTCGTCACACTTTGAAAACATAACTTATACTGCTTATTCCTGCTTGAAAAACTTACTGAAAAATCGTTTTCACTCTTGGAAAACATATCATATCATAATTTAATACTCTTTCTGGAATATATTTTCTCTCTTGAAACTTGATTCTATGCTATTAGAACCCTTTTACTCTGCATAATGGCCTTTCGTAATCAGTTTCCTACTCAGAACTTCATACGTGTGACAACCCCTATCTTGGAATTTCTTCCTCAAGGATTTGGTTGTCTTAACGTGAAGGGGTTCCATTAACATAAGATCATAGCTTAATCATTTCTGTTAAAAAAATATACTGTCTTTGAAACTTTTCAAAGTTTATTCTGGAAAATTCATAATATTATTTGAGTGATGTGTTGGAAGGCATACTAAAATATCCAACTACTACTAGGATAAAAGAAACCTTTCTGTTTACTTCAAACTTTTCCCTCATAACACAAGGGTATAATCTTAATTCTTAGGAATATCTATACTCCTCATAATCTCATAGTCTCCCTTAACCGGGAATTAATCTTATCTCTTATTGCTATTTTAGCACTTATCTTTGCAACTTGGGCAAAACAGTTGCAAGATAGACTTCTACTATACTTGGTTCCGTCGTTCCCACGACAAACCAATTTCTAGCTGCTACTTCTATTGTTGGAAAAATCGGATCCAGTATTGGAGTTACGGCGCAGCGGAAGTTTTAAAAAATTTTTATGCCGTTTCCGGAAAAGAAGCTCATGATGCATATAACAATAAATTAATTCATGATCAAGCGTACCTTATTTCTTGGATTCCGGAATTGCTAGAGCGTTTGACCAACGTGTCTTCTCTACTATTCTCGAGTTCCACGTCTCAAAGTGTGTGTGGGCACACGTTCTATGAATCCAAGCGACCGGTATTTCTTTCCGTAGTCTAGATCCCTCCTTCTCAATTCCGATGATCCTCGTTGAGAATTTGATCCAACTTCTTTCTTCAAAACTACAAAACAGAAACCGGTTAACCTCCTATGAAAATAATCACTCGGTTTAACCTTTCTCGCAGTTTTGATTCAATGGAATTTTCTTTCTTTTTCTCTCTCACAAGAAAGCCGAATTTTTGATGTGGAAGAAAAAAAAATTTTTTTTTTTAATTAAAAAAACGTTTTTCCCTTTTTTAATTATCAAAAATTGGTTTTTCAAGAACTCCTAGCCTTTATATAGTATTACAATCCTTTTCAAAATTTATCTCCTACTTGAAAAATAATTAATAATTATTTTCCGGATAAATCTTGAACCAAAAGATCATACAACTTTAGGGCTAGATTCATTGAACCTAAAAACAAATTTCAAGAGGAAATCCCCTTTAAAATTCGGCCACAAAGTGAGAGAAATCTTGATTGGTGGTTTAAATTTTAAATCAAGAATCTAGACTAGTCAAAAGATCCTAGTCCTATCTAGATTCAAATTTCTTTTAAACCTTTTCGAATTTAAATAGGATTCACATATTTGAATAAATATTTTCCATAAACATTATCCATATTAATTAATTTAAATTAATGAAATATTTCAAATTTTCTTTCCTCACAAAAACCATGCACCTCTTTAATTAGGAAAGAAAAATTCATGAAATAATCTCCATTATTTAAACCAATTAATAATTAAATGTTAGGAATATATTTAAATAATTTTGAAACAAAATTTTCTTCCCTCCATACAATTAAAAAACGTGCACCACTTTTAATTAGGAGAGAAAAATTTTGTTTTCCAAAATTCAAATACAATCTTATTTTCAAAATTCAAATTAACCAATCACATGTTGACAAATCATTTGTCTACAAATTTCACATGTCCAATCCTTTCTGGATTGCATGTTAGAGAGTACCATGTCTTAATAGACATTACAAAATTCCATTTACAATTTACCGATCTCATTAGGAACAAATCCCGAGACGCTTCGTGGAACTATATGAGCTAATAGAGGGACTCGATGGAAATATGTAAAGAGGCTCCTACAATTGTGAAAAATTAATCCTAGATTAATTATCCATCAATTATCAACTTCAAAACTATTCCACTAAAAGTTTGAAGCTGAACTCCTGTTTACATACCGTATTACGAAAGCTCTCTCACGTAGTGCTTCTTCCATGATTTATTCATCGCTTGCTTAATCCCCATATGTTATCCATGATTGAATTAAGGACTTTTTCCGTTTTACCTTTTCAATCATTTTAACTTAAAGTTCAATTATTCTCCATTGAAAGAACCACCAATTGTAAAACCATACAATTGGAAAACCACCAGAGAACACAAAGTAAACCGATGGCCAAGATCTTGTTATACTATCTTTCAATCCCCGAATAATACCTTTAAGTAGATAACATTTACTATCATTAAGATAGCTATGGATTCCGTATCTATGAATCTTGATTTCTCCATCCATAAGTCATGCACCCAAAACACAAGTATGTTGACCATGAATTAACAGTGTCTCACCTTTAGTGCATCAAAGTACATAAGTCATGGATGCGAACTCAAGTAATCATTTCAGGATTAAGATTAATGCAGGATGATAATCAAAGTATCATTGATTCTTATAAACGGAATTATTAAACCGAATCAATTAACACTTTAGGTCCAGTCCAATGTCATACCTCAATACTGGTATACATTAAAGTTTCTACTCGGAACCTATCCGATGGTCAAGACAAACCATCCCTCCAAGGAAGTAGACAACCTTTACAATCTTATCATGAATAAGATCCCCAAATCTTATTCCGTTGATTGCGGACTATTTATTTAGACTGTTATCAAATTACCACGTCTTCTATGCATACCCCGTATACATATGGTAATTCGATATATTACCAACAGCCTAGGAGTATTTTATGTTTGCTCAAAATAATTATACAATCAACAAATGAAAGTAAATAGGACACAACTTATTAAACATGAATAATTTCCTCTTATTAATATCAAAATGTCATATTTACAGAAAATCCCTAAGATTTTCTATCCTTAGGGCACCTATAGATCCCAACAATCTCCCACTTGCCATAAGCGAGTAAATGTGACATATTACGCATCCCCATGCCTTCGACGTGTTCTTCGAATCTTCTGGCCACCAAAGTCTTCGTGAACGGGTCAGCAAGATTGTCCTCCGATGCGATTTTGCAAACCGTCACATTTCCACTCTCAACAAAGCCTCTGATAATGTGATATTTTCTGTCAATGTGCTTACTCCTCTTATGATGCCTAGGACCCTTGGTATTAGCTACTGCTGCACTGTTGTCACAGTAGAGCACCATAGCTTTATCCATACCAGGAACGACCTCAAGGTCACTAAGGAACCTGCGGAGCCAAACCGCTTCCTTTGATGCCTCACTGGTTGCCACATACTCGGCTTCCATGGTCGAGTCAGCAATACAAGATTGCTTAACACTCCTCCACACAACGGCACCACCTCCAAGGGTGAAGACAGATCCTGAAGTCGATTTCCTTGAATCCTGATCTGATTGAAAATCAGAATCAGTATATCCTATAGGAACAAGGTCCTGACCGGAATACACTAGCATATAATCCCTCGTTCTACGTAGATACTTGAGTATATGCTTGACCGCAGCCCAATGGTTCGGTCCCGGATTCGACTGATATCGACTTACCATACCAACCGCAAAACAAATGTCAGGCCTAGTGCATAACATAGCGTACATAAGACTACCTACTGCTGATGCATAAGGTACATTTTTCATACGCTCCCTTTCTTCCGATGTCTTGGGACAGTCATCTTTAGAAAGTTTGATTCCAATCCTGAAAGGTTGAGCACCTTTCTTGGAATCCTTCATAGAAAACCTCTCAAGTACTTTATCAATGTATAAAGCTTGGGAGAGTGCTATCGTTTTGTTCTTTCTATCTTTAAAGAGTTGAATACCAAGAACATAACTAGCTTCTCCTAAGTCCTTCATGTCAAACTGTTTGGCTAACCAAACTTTGACAGATGATAGTATTGCCACATCGTTTCCAATAAGCAATATATCATCCACATAGAGTACAAGGAACACCACTTTCTCGTTCTTGATACATTTATAAACACATGGTTCATCAATGTTTTGTTTGAATCCATAAGTTTTGATCGCTTGATCAAACCTAATATTCCAAGAACGAGATGCTTGCTTTAATCCATAAATGGATTTAAGCAACTTGCATACTTTGTCTTCTTGGCCTTTTGCCTTGAATCCGTCTGGTTGTATCATATAGATATCTTCCTCAAGAGAGCCATTTAAGAAAGCTGTCTTGACATCCATTTGCCAGATCTCATAATCGAGAGCAGCCGCAATGGATAAAAGAATGCGGATTGACTTAAGCATTGCTACAGGCGAGAAGGTTTCTTCATAGTCGATTCCTTCTTTCTGCGTATAGCCCTTCGCTACAAGTCTTGCCTTGAAAGTTTCCACTTTCCCATCCACACCTCTCTTCCTCTTGTATACCCACTTACACCCAATCGGTTTTATGCCTTGGGGTAAGTCTACAAGTTTCCAGACTCCGTTGGAATCCATAGATTCCATCTCGGCGTTCATAGCCTTTTGCCAAAGACTAGAATCAACATCCTCCATAGCTTCCTTGTACGTAGCCGGATCATCAATATGTTCTATGGATTCTGCTTCATAAACTTCACCACTGAACATGTACCTTTCAGGTTCCCTGATAATCCTCCCACTACGACGAAGCTCCTGTGGTTGTTGATTCTTTAGTGATTTTTCCGCAGGATTTTCTGTGACTTTAGGAAAATCCAAACCCGAAGTCATCTCCTCAAGCACTACTTTGCTACGAGGTTTAAAGTCTTTCATGTAACTTTCCTCAAGGAATGTTGCATGTGTTGAAACAAATACTTTATTTTGCTTTGGATTATAGAACAGACCACCTTTTGTCCCTTTTGGATAGCCAACAAACAAGCACACTTCTGATCGTGACTCCAATTTCTTCGCTTCCTTATCCAGGACGTGTGCCGGACAACCCCAAATTCGAATATGATTCAAATTAGGTTTCCTACTCGTCCATAACTCATAAGGAGTTTTAGGAACCGATTTGGAGGGAACGTTATTCAGAAGATAGCATGCAGTTTGTATGGCGTGCCCCCAAAATGATAAAGGTAAAATAGAATAACTCATCATAGACCGGACCATATCCAATAGGGTCCTATTCTTTCTCTCAGCTACACCATTCTGTTGAGGAGTACCAGGTTTAGTCAACTGGGATTGTATCCCATTCTCTATCAAATATCCTAAGAACTCATCCGATAGGTATTCCCCACCTCGATCCGATCGAAGTGTCTTAATGGACTTGCCTAATTGTTTCTCCGCTTCAGCCCGAAACTCTTTGAACTTGTCAAAGGCTTCGCTTTTGCGGGTCATTAAATAGACATATCCATACCTTGAGTAATCATCAATAAAAGTGATATAATACTCATACCCACCACGTGCTTCTATGTTCATGGGACCACAAACATCTGAATGCACAAGTTCTAAAAGTTTCTCGGCACGACCATCCTTGGCAGCAAAGTGCCGTTTAGTCATCTTGCCCTCCAAACAGGATTCGCATTGTGGCCAAGATTCAACCTCGTACAAGTCGAGGCATTCATCTTTTACCATCCTTTGAATTCTGTTAAGGCTTATGTGACCAAGTCGTAAATGCCAAAAATATGATTTGTTAGAGTGAGAAGACTTATGTCTTTTAGAGTTCTTTTCCAATTCTGTATCAAGCAGTGAGTGCATCTTAGGTTTGATAAAATAAAGATTTCCATGCATCCATCCATTACAGATAAGAGAATTGTTTTTCCTAATAACAACTTTATTATTAAAAGAAACTGAATAAGAATCTTTAATTAAACAAGCTACCGAAATTAGGTTCCTCTTAAAATTAGGAACATAAAAACAATGTCTCAAAACAATAAACCTAAATTCATCAAAATAAAGATGCACTTCTCCCATTGCTTCAGCTCGCACCAACGTCCCATCGCCGGTTCTTAACGTAAAGTCCTCCTCATGCAGACTTCTCGTTACCTTGAAACCCCTGTAGAGAAATACAAACATGGTTAGTAGCTCCAGAATCTATAACCCAATTGTCCTTAGATTCTTCCACTAAACAACCCTCAAGATACAGGA
>CM046381.1:2745753-2794433 GCA_025413485.1 Ficus microcarpa | reverse complement strand
GCTTAATAAAACTCAAAAATGACTGTTCGAAGAAGCAAATAGCCTTTTGAACCATAAGGAGTGAAATCGACTCGATTCCACAAAAGTCAAAATTTTGACCGAAAAAGTCAACTGTTGACCGAAAAGTCAAAGTTGGACCAAAATGGCCGAAATTATGACGAAGGAATTTTAAGATCTGCGTTTTACGAAAAATAATGCAGGAACTAATTTTTATGACAGTTAGAAACTAAAACCACCTTAGAAAAATCAAACACGCCACAGTAAGTCACGAGGCAAAAGGATTTGAGAAAAGATCTTCAATCCGATTTTTTTTGACTGAAATTATGAAAAATCCAAACTGTAAAATAATTATTACAGTATTGGAATTTAAATTTTTACAGTCAAAGTTTCAAAGATTTTTATCCAAACAAGCCTTAATTTTTAAGATATCTCACAAAGAAACTAATATTTTATTCAAAGTGGGATGTGTTGGACCAATCACAAGGAGACACCTATCTATGCCAACTCACCATGAGTTGTCTTGCACTTCCTCCACCCTCCATAGAATTCGGACACCTTGCATGCCACAAGCCAAAAATTGCAAACTTTTGGGGCCAAAATCCTATTTCTAAAAGCTCTCCAAGATGTCTATAAAAGGGGGGCTGATTTCTCTATTCACTTTAATGAGAAAATGCAACAAAACTCTTGAGAATTTTCATCTCAAAAATCCGAGAGAAAGGGAGAGAGTGATCAGAAAATTTTTCAAGTTCAATCCATCTTGTGTGCTTCGGGTGAGCTAGCAGCCGAGGGGGAGAGAAAAGAAAATTTTTTCTGCAGCCAAACAGCCTTGTTGCCGTGGGTTTGGAGCAGGGGAAACACAAGGGAAAACCAAAAATTTGGGGTAGAATTTAGGGTTTGAGTTTCGGGTTTGAATGGTGAGAAAGAGAGTGAGTTTTGTGCAAAGTTTTGGAGCTTGATTCCAACTCCAAGTAGCCTTCGGGTTTGAGTGAGAAAAGGGAGAAAAAAATTCAGATTTGGGGCTAATCTTTCTTGAGTAGCCGAGCAAGGTGAGGAGACCACAAAGGAACCAAAAATCTGATTTTTGGTGCAAAGGGAGTGAGCAGCCGAACCCTTGAACCAAAGGGAGCAACCAGAAAATTTTCGGGTCATCCAACCCTAAGCCGAAAATCCCATCTTGTGAGGTAAAATTTTTAAAAGCTTTTCACAAGTTTAAATGAGTTTTTAAGCATGTGATTTACGTGTATTTCAAGCAAAATTTGTGTAAGAGCATAAGCTCCTTTATGCGTTTTGATGGCTGCCTCCTATGTGCTTGTGTGCTTAGTGTTTGGTTAGATAGATTCTAGATGTGGTTTGGTTTATGTTTATGCTCATAATTTGTTCTATGTGCTTGATATGCTAGATTGGCATGTTAGGGTTTGATGTAGGTTATATGTCCCCAAATTAGGTTAAGTAATTTTGTGCATGTATGCTATGTTTTTATGAGCTAAGATGCATGTTTGGTGTGATGTATGCTAAGTTAGTGGATATGCAACCCTAGGACTAGTGTTCGGATTTTTGGGTTGCAATGGTCACATGGGCTGTATGATAGGGTTAAGGGACGTTAGAATGCACTGCATGTTTGATGATTATCTCCCGTTGTGGGCGGTCGAGTTAGAACCCGCGATTTAGGACGTAACAAGAAATGTAAGAACCAAAACATGCTCTCGGGTTCCAGGGGGCTGTTTCGGTAAAACACGGATTACAGGTCTTTAGAGGCCGAATGGGCAAAAAGTTAAAACACGAAAGTTGTAGACTAGGTTGTTTCCTAGCGGCCAACGCGGCCAGTTTTCCAAAATAAGGCTCCAACAGCCTTCTTTTTCAAGGAAACCCGATAGAGGTCTGTAAGACCCGGTTTTCAAAGTTAATCACGTTTTCAAATAAAAACTGGTACCAATCGGTACAGAATCAGAAATTTCTCAAAACATGAAAGTTTTAGAACTCTTCGAGGGCTAGAACTTTCGTGAAGAAAATATTTTCAAATTCGAAAGCGATTTTTAACCATAAAATGAAATGCCAAAACTGCGCAGGAATTCAAAAGTTTCTGTGTGTGATTTTGTAGAACCCTTTAGGAAAAACGTTTTTTCGAGCTAATAACTTTATTTCAAGTATGGAAACTGTCCCAAAAGCAGTTTCCGAACCCAAATGATTTATGAAATTATAAGGCAGGATTTACGAATTTTTACGAAAAAATTGATAAGATTAAGTTTTAAATGCTAAGTGTTTTCATGAAGGAAGTATGGTAAGTTAAGATTTTTAAAGAAAATGATTTCTAAGTTAAAGTTTTCAATGTAAAGGGATTTTAAGCTAAGTGTTCAAGACAATGTTAAGACGTATGATAACCGGGAAATTATACCCGAGTTATCGGGACTTAGTCCCCACAATTCTTAAGAAAGCCGAATAGGGATTCAATTTAAGGATCACAAGGGTTAACCTTGGTTGACCCATAAATTGTTGATCAAAGCTCAAGGGTCGATGTTAATCTAACCCGACATGTTTTCATATATGGGCTAAGTGTTTAAGAAGGATATCCAACGTATCTTTTTAGATCACGATGCATGATCTATAAGACTACTAAGGTAGTCACCCTTATGTATGCATGGTTTATGTTAGGGGGGACATATCACCGAAAACCCACATGATTTAGATTAGAGATCTCATGTACGTCCTTCGTTCGGGCAGGAGCGATTCTGCAATTAAAGCTCGAGGAGGAGTGAGACAAGCAGCACACGGATAGACGGTAAGTACAACACCGTCTACAGCATATGCTACTAGTATATATTACTAGATGTCTATGATGTGTTATGTGCTATGTGTTAGTTAACATGTATGCAATATAATTATGTTATGTATATGATTATTATGCTAGGGCATAAATAATAGAATTAAAAGGTGACAACAGAATGTATGCTCACTTATGGTAAGAATAAGAAAGGTAATAAGCGATGTGTCGTACCACCCACGCCAGGTTGGGTTGGACTGTGGATTGAGTTGGATAAGGTTTGGCCGCCCCAACCAATTCATAGTCGCGCGCCGGTTACGAACACACGAGGTAAGGGCCCATAATGAGTAGAGATAAGAAAGCATAATATGGTCAATACTTGCTATGTGTATTTCCTGTTTATGCTATGTTTTCTTTACGGCTTAAGAGTTGTACTTACTGAGCTCTAGCTCACGGTTTTGAGTTTATGCTGTAGGTAAGGAACCAGCTATATGAAAAAGATGCAAGATGGAGTAGCGAGCCAAGGGACTGTGAATGAGTGGATTATGGGTATCGCTACGTGTTTTGAAATATTATGTGAATTACGAAATATTTATATTAACTGGTTATTAATATATTAGTACGCAAAACAGTATTACTTTATGTTTATAGTGTTTTGTCAATGCTATAAAAAAAAAAAAAAAAAAAAATTTTCCGCTGTGTTTTTCAATCACTGTCTAAGTTTATATTATGAATGCATGTTAGTAAGTAAGGTAACGGCCTACGCTAGGTGGGGCGTTACAGTTGTGTCCTATTTACTTTCATTTGTTGATTGTATAATTATTTTGAGCAAACATAAAATACTCCTAGGCTGTTGGTAATATATCGAATTACCATATGTATACGGGGTATGCATAGAAGACGTGGTAATTTGATAACAGTCTAAATAAATAGTCCGCAATCAACGGAATAAGATTTGGGGATCTTATTCATGATAAGATTGTAAAGGTTGTCTACTTCCTTGGAGGGATGGTTTGTCTTGACCATCGGATAGGTTCCGAGTAGAAACTTTAATGTATACCAGTATTGAGGTATGACATTGGACTGGACCTAAAGTGTTAATTGATTCGGTTTAATAATTCCGTTTATAAGAATCAATGATACTTTGATTATCATCCTGCATTAATCTTAATCCTGAAATGATTACTTGAGTTCGCATCCATGACTTATGTACTTTGATGCACTAAAGGTGAGACACTGTTAATTCATGGTCAACATACTTGTGTTTTGGGTGCATGACTTATGGATGGAGAAATCAAGATTCATAGATACGGAATCCATAGCTATCTTAATGATAGTAAATGTTATCTACTTAAAGGTATTATTCGGGGATTGAAAGATAGTATAACAAGATCTTGGCCATCGGTTTACTTTGTGTTCTCTGGTGGTTTTCCAATTGTATGGTTTTACAATTGGTGGTTCTTTCAATGGAGAATAATTGAACTTTAAGTTAAAATGATTGAAAAGGTAAAACGAAAAAAGTCCTTAATTCAATCATGGATAACATATGGGGATTAAGCAAGCGATGAATAAATCATGGAAGAAGCACTACGTGAGAGAGCTTTCGTAATACGGTATGTAAACAGGAGTTCAGCTTCAAACTTTTAGTGGAATAGTTTTGAAGTTGATAATTGATGGATAATTAATCTGGGATTAATTTTTCACAATTATAGGAGCCTCTTTACATATTTCCATCGGGTCCCTCTATTAGCTCATATAGTTCCACGAAGCGTCTCGGGATTTGTTCCTAATGAGATCGGTAAATTGTAAATGGAATTTTGTAATGTCTATTAAGACATGGTACTCTCTAACATGCAATCCAGAAAGGATTGGACATGTGAAATTTGTAGACAAATGATTTGTCAACATGTGATTGGTTAATTTGAATTTTGAAAATAAGATTGTATTTGAATTTTGGAAAACAAAATTTTTCTCTCCTAATTAAAAGTGGTGCACGTTTTTTAATTGTATGGAGGGAAGAAAATTTTGTTTCAAAATTATTTAAATATATTCCTAACATTTAATTATTAATTGGTTTAAATAATGGAGATTATTTCATGAATTTTTCTTTCCTAATTAAAGAGGTGCATGGTTTTTGTGAGGAAAGAAAATTTGAAATATTTCATTAATTTAAATTAATTAATATGGATAATGTTTATGGAAAATATTTATTCAAATATGTGAATCCTATTTAAATTCGAAAAGGTTTAAAAGAAGTTTGAATCTAGATAGGACTAGGATCTTTTGACTAGTCTAGATTCTTGATTTAAAATTTAAACCACCAATCAAGATTTCTCTCACTTTGTGGCCGAATTTTAAAGGGGATTTCCTCTTGAAATTTGTTTTTAGGTTCAATGAATCTAGCCCTAAAGTTGTATGATCTTTTGGTTCAAGATTTATCCGGAAAATAATTATTAATTATTTTTCAAGTAGGAGATAAATTTTGAAAAGGATTGTAATACTATATAAAGGCTAGGAGTTCTTGAAAAACCAATTTTTGATAATTTTAAAAGGGAAAAACGTTTTTTTAATAATAAAAAAAAAAAATTTGTTTTTCTTCCACATCAAAAATTCGGCTTTCTTGTGAGAGAGAAAAAGAAAGAAAATTCCATTGAATCAAAACTGCGAGAAAGGTTAAACCGAGTGATTATTTTCATAGGAAGTTAACCGGTTTCTGTTTTGTAGTTTTGAAGAAAGAAGTTGGATCAAATTCTCAACGAGGATCATCGGAATTGAGAAGGAGGGATCTAGACTTCGGAAAGAAATACCGGTCGCTTGGATTCATAGAACGTGTGCCCACACACACTTTGAGACGTGGAACTCGAGAATAGTAGAGAAGACACGTTGGTCAAACGCTCTAGCAATTCCGGAATCCAAGAAATAAGGTACGCTTGATCATGAATTAATTTATTGTTATATGCATCATGAGCTTCTTTTCCGGAAACGGCATAAAAATTTTAAAACTTCCGCTGCGCCGTAACTCCAATACAGGATCCGTTTTTCCCAACACCAGCTTCTTTCTTCAAAACTACAAAACAGGAACCGGTTAACCTCTTTTGAAAATTATCACTTAGTTTAACCTTCCTAACAGTTTTGATTCAATGGAATTTTCTCTCTTTTTCTCTCTTACAAGATTGCCGAATTTTATGATATAAAAAAAAACCTAATTGGTTTTTTTTTCTACTACTAAAAACGTTTTTCTTAATGAAAAATCCCAAAAATCTATTTTTCAAGAATTCCTACCCTTTATATAGAAGTCCAATCCTTTTCAAAATTTATCTCCTCCTTGAAAAATAATTAATAATTATTTTTCCGGATAAATTTTGAACCAAAAGATTATACAACTTTAGGGCTAGATTCATTGAACCTAAAAACGTTTTTCCAATGGGAGATAATAACTTAAAAATTCAGCCACAAGGATAATAAAGATTGATTGGCGGTTCAAATTTTAAATCAAGAATCTAGACTAGTCAAAAGATCCTAGTCCTATCTAGATTCAAATTTCTTTTAAACCTTTTTGAATTTAAATAAGATTCATTTATTTGAATAAATATTTTCCACAAACATTATCGATATTAATTAATTTGAAATAATCTCTATTATTTAAATCAATTAATAATTTAATGTTAAGAATATATTTGAATAATTTTGAAACAAAATTTTCTTCTCTCCACTCAATTAAAAACCATGCACCTCTTCTAATTAGGAGAGAAAAATTTTGTTTTCCAAAATTAAATAATTCAAACACAATCTTATTTTCAAAATTCAAATTAACCAATCATATATTGACAAATCATTTATCTACAAATTTCACATGTCCAATCCTTTCTGGATTGCATATTAGAGAGTACTATGTCTTAATAGACATTACAAAATTTCATTTAAATATACCGATCTCATTAGGAACAAATTGTGATACCTAGGATTTCATATTGCCATTTAGCTTCTAAAAGAGGAATTATGAGCATATGTTGAGATGTTTTACGGAAAAACTCAGTTAAGAGTTTTTCACACGTTTTACGAAGTCTTATGGCTCAATAAGACTCAGAATAGATTTTTAAGGATAGAAAACGCCCTTTCAAGTCGAAAAGGACGAATTAGGACGTAGTTCCGAAAAAGTCAAAGTTTGACCGAAAAAGTCAACTTTGACCAAGAAAATCAAAGTTTGACCAAGAGAGGTCAACGGTTGACTCGATAGTGAAAAATGATGCAGTATGAGAAAATACTGCAAAATATGTCAGTATGGGCGGGATAGCCCAAGTAGACAGTAGAAACACCCTAGAAATCAAGCATCCCTAGCATTAGTTAAGGTCAAGAATGACTTTTTTTAGTCAAAAAGTCACCCAAAAGGACCGGTCAAAGTTCATGGGCAAGAATGTCAAAATTTTCACTTTTGGGGCAAAAGTGTAAATTTTGAAAAATATGTGAAGTATGTTCAGTGACGTCGTTAGATGATGTCACAATAAGGCAATGACTTGCCTTGTAAGAAAAGAATAAGGACCGGCCACTTTTGGGGGTAAAAATGCAAGGATTTTGTCTTTCGAGGCAAAAACGTAAATTTAGAAAATATGTGATTCAAATATGAGAAAATCATATAAAATCATGAAAAGAATGATATTTACTTGAAAAACAAGCATTATGGCCAATTATGAAGTTTAAGGGCATAAATGCAAAAATTTTCACTTTTGGGGCAAAAGTGTAAATTTTAGAAATTTGACGATATGAGCGTATGAAGTCACCGAGATGATGACATCATAAAATAAGATGGGTGTGTTGATTTATGGGACAATTGGACACCTAGAGGGCATTTTTGCAAGAATTTCCATTTTTGGGGGCAAAAGTGCAATTTTAGAAAAATGTGAGGTAAGCCATGAGCGAAGCAAAGTGACATCAGCCATGACATCACCATGCCTAGCTGTTGCTGATCAAGAGACAGCTGGCCACCTTGGGGAACAAGCCAAAAGATTGGAAAGTTTAGGGGTCAAAATGTAATTTTTCAAAAGTTGAAAAATGCCTATAAATAGACCCATTTGGACAGATTTTTGGTGCAGAAAAATTGAAGAAAAGCAGCCAAATTATGGCCAAATTTCTCCAGAAAAATCCGTGAGCCAAAGGGGAGAGAAAAGGCAAGCCAAAAGTTGGAAAAATCTCATGTGATCCACCATAGGAGTGCTCGGTTTTGAGCATGGAGCAAGGAGGGAAAATCTAGAAATTTTTCCAGATTTTCTGGGCAGCAGCCGTGGGTTAGTAAGGAAGAAATGAGAGAAAAATTTTCAGGCCAATCCAAGGTGTGGCCGTGTGTAATGGAGAAGAGAAACTAACCCTAGAAGCCAAGTGATTTTGTGCCTTGGTGGGAGATGAGTTTCGGCCAAGAAGGAGCAAAATTTTTGAGGGTCAAGAGCAGCCAAGAGTGTCGGCTTTGGCTGCAAGGATTCACCAAGTATGGTGAAAATTTTTGGTGCAATTTGGGAGCCCAAAACCGAGAACAAGTGTGCAGCCAAGGAGGAAGGGTTTTCGGTCCATGAACCCTAACCTAAACCATGGGTAAGTCAAGGTAAATCCTTGAATTTTAAGTTAAATTTTCATGCAAGATTTGATGTATTATTTATGTATATGTTGTGTATGTGCATGGCTGAAATTGGAACCCATTTGGTGGGAGTAATTCGGCTACAAAAGGCAGCCAAGAGGAAGCAAGGAGGTTCGACTCCCTTAGAGGAACCAACTCCGAAAATTTTAAGAGGTAAAGCCCTAACCCTAAAGCTTTGGTTCAAGCTTTAAATTTGGGAATTTATGATGTATTTCAAGCAAGAAATGTAAGGGCTTAAGCTCAATTAATTTTATGTGATGCCTAGGCTAGGAATGTGATGCTTGATTAGGGTGATTAGCAAGTTAGATTAGCTATGCATGATTTTATGTTTATGTGCTATGATTTATGCTTGCATGAATGCATGAGTTGCATGAGAAATTGGTTAGTATGATCCCTGCCCTAGGTGCAGCCGTGTATAGCTTATGTGCTAGGAGGTTAGACCTAGCTCCGGTTTGGTTTAATTTGATTCAATTCATATGATGCAAACCTTAGAACACATGTAAACCTAAGGTTTAGTAGTTCCGGATTTGGTTTGCATGGTCACGAGGGGATGACATGTCAACACATGTGGGATGTTAGTTAACGTGCATGTTGTTCATTTTAGGCTCCCGAGTGATCGGTTGAGTTAGTTTCCGAAGTAGGAGACGTGAAATCAAAGTAAACACGAAACTGGTAGGTTCGAACTAAGTCTGTCCAGTTTTCGTAAACGAAAAATAACAGGCCCTTAGAGGCCGAATTTGGGAAAACGTAAAACATGAAAGTTGTCCAGAACAACTTTTCCTAGGGCGCTACGTGTTTCGTTTTCCAAAATAAGGCTCCAATGGCCTTCAAAAATGCCAAAACCCGTGGCTAATCTATTATGTCCCCAGACCCAGTTTCAGGGGTCAGCCAGTTTCAACTCAAAACTGGTATGATTCTAGGCCGAATTAGAAGTTTTGTAAAACACAAAAGTTCTAGCATTTTTCGAGAGCTAGAACTTTCATGAAAAAAACTTTTTCAGATTACGCACCAATTTTAAAACGAAAATTGTTTTATGAAGGGTGCTCCAGGAATCCGAAATCCCTGCACCACAAGTTTTACAAGTGTTGTTAGAAAAATGGTTTTTCAACCTTAAACGAGTGTTTTGACTCGAAAAATCGTTCCAAGGATAGTTTTCAACCTAAAATGATTTTACAAAGCATAAATCCATGAGTTTGGATTTTATGATTTAAGTAAGGAATTTTTACAAGAAATGTGAAATTTTGGGATTATTTCTCTAAGTGTTTTCCAAGAAAGGAAATTAGGGTTTTCAAGCAAGTTTATAGCTAACGTTTAGTTCACGAATGGTAATCGGGAGTTATGCCCGAGTTACCGGGTCAAGCCCGAGACCCAAAAGGTTGACCATAGAGGGTTGACCATAGTTGACCGCAGTTGACCAAAGTTGACTTTAGTTGATTTTGGTTAACTAATAGCATGGAGTTAGTTTATCCTTACGGGTTATCCAAAGTAACCCTAAAGGATACCGTTTAAGCTCAACTAAAGGGTTATCAGATATGACCCGATAGTTACGGATTAAGGATAAGTAACCATTAGAGGTTTAGTTTGGCTTAGCACGCCAGGTTACCGATGGTAACCAAGTTAGATGTTTTGCGCATAAGGGACCTACAACCAAGATCATGTAAACATGTTGGTTAGATTACCAGCATTTTCACGAGTTTAAGTAGAGCATGTCCTTTATCGAGCAAGCAGAACCTGCAGCTGTGCCCGGGTGAGAAACAGCACTAGTTGGGACAGTTAATCAAGAACATAGGACGGAAGGTAAGTACAATTCTGCCTACAGCATGAACACATGTTTGTTGCATATGATGTGTTTAAGAAATCATGAATAGGATTTCATGATTTATGATATTATGCAGTATGTTATGTTTAGATGCAGTATGTTATGCAGTATGTTATGCAGTATGTGATATGATGTTATGCAGTATGTCCATGTATGTTAAGTATGCAGTACGTTTCATGTTCGGTTAAGCAGTATGTTCATGTTATGTAGCATGTTATGCAGTAGTATGTTATGTTATGCAGAAGCATGTTATGTTTTATGTTAGAATTTGTGACATCACGAAGCATGTCCACCAGTAATAAGTCACATGGTAAGACATGAGTTAAGTTAAGTAGGACATGTTGTGTTGTACTAACTTGCCTTCGTGGTAAGTTCAAACGGCATGTTCCATGGTTTGACTTGATATGGAAGGGCTGCCTCCACTACTCCATGTTAAACTGTGTGTTTCATGGTTTGAGTCGATTTGGACGGACCGCCTTCAATCACTCCATGGTTACGTACCTAAGTACATACACACATGGTATAGTAGCAAGATAAGATCAGTAGTAAGACCATAAATGATTTTAATAATAAATCATAATTGGTTCACGTTTTTGTGCCTTTAGTTGCATGCGGATAGGACGTTGTGCTTACTGAACTTTTTAGCTCATTACTTACGTTCATGCTGTAGGTAAGCTACCTACCGGCGATACTTGATACAAGCTGTGGAGAGATGGCGTCGCAGATTGTGAAACGTGGGTATGGACTGCTACGGGGTTTCCGAAATGCGTTTAAAATGAAAATGTGTTTTCATTATGTTTCAGCATGTATGTTTCAGTTTTCAGTTTTTAGCAGTTATGGCAAGCAAGTTGCCACGTGTTGCACCGGTCCGTATTAGGTCGGGGTTGGTCCACGATTCAGATTATGTATGTATGTATGGAGCTTTCCTCATAGGTGAAAGCTCAGTACTCGAGTGAGTACATTTTAAGAAGATAAAGTTTTATAAAAGAAAAGCAGTTTTGAGTTATGCTTTAATCGAGTTTAAAGTTTATGATTTCCGCAATAAAAGTTTTCTAGTAACGATTTTTAGAAAAGAAGCAAAAAAAAAAAAAAATTTACTCTAGAAATTGGGTAACTTTATTTTCAATCAAGCAAGTAAGTAGTAATGTGACGAACCCAACCCCAAGTACGCGTGGTCAGACACCGCGTGGATTTGGTGGCAATGAGTCGGGTCGTGACACAAATCCCGAGACGCTATATGGAACTTTATGAGCTAATAGAGGGACCCGATGGAAATATGTAAAGAGGCTCTTATAATTGTGAAAAATTAATCCCAGATTAATTATTTATCAACTATCAACTTCAAAACTGTAATACCGAGCTTAATTAATTTAAAATAACTAAGTTTAACAAATACGTTTAATATCTTATTAGCATTATTATTAAGTGTTTATTAGTAGTAATGTTAATCATTTTATATGAAATGTTTTTTTTTTATAGTATTTATGTGCTATTGAAATCGTTTAATTACATTTTTTTTAGTAACTGTGTAGAGGAGAGTTGACAACCGTCGGAAGTGAAGTTGATCAATGTACTTTGTCCATAAGATTGTTTGTACAAGAATGGTAATCTGAAGTTATAGAATATACTGTAAATGAAGTTTATTAAAATTTTTATGGACTTATTTGCAAAGAAAATATATTTTTAAGGATATAGTATAATTTTAGATTCTTTTTGGCATTTTATGTAATTTTTAACACCTGTTTTGCTGCTGTCTTTACATGTGCTTCACAGTTGTCATTATCTAATGTTAAAAAAAAAACACACAAAATCCCAAACACAAAACTCCAACAACTGATCTTCTCCATCATAATAAGACCTGCTTTCCCCTCCTAAACCACAAGACAAATCAAGACTAAGCTTCACTCAAAAACCCATTCTCGGATTCTAGCAAATACCCATTTTTTTTTTCCAACCTAGTTAAGCTCAAAGTGAAGTTTGGCATCATTTTTGGAGTCTGATACCTAAAATCAGTTTTAAGTAGGGTTTTTAGTGGATTTTGAAGCTATTCAAAGCTAGAAATATGAGGTTTTAAGTTGAGATGTTATATGTTAAAAGTATGCTTTGATTTTAATCCAAATGTGAAATTTTTGATTTTATCCAAGTTGCTTGATGGTTCCATGTTATTTGAGATGTAAAACATTGTGAGGTCTGATTGGAAAAGAGATTTGATTGTTTTTGACGTATTTTATGAAGTGGCATAGAAGATGTTTGTGAAAATGTTTGATTGAGATTTAAAAAACAGGACACTAGGATTTTGAATTTTGTTTCACCATTTACACCTTATATTTGAAGCTGAAATTTTGTCGAGTTATAGTATACATATGTGTAATATTCGAATTTTCCATGTACAATTTCCTTTTAGGGAATTTATTTCACCTAATGAAAATATTTGTGAAAAAGCTCGGTTTAGAGCTTTTGAAAGATTTTGTGAGTTTTAATGGGTCGAGAAGACTCAAAAATGATTTCTAAGCTCGAAAACGGACCTTTCAAGTTGAAAAGGCCGAAACAGTACAAGATTTTACGAAAGTCAACTTTGGCCGAAAAAGTCAAAGCTTGACCGACAAAAAATCAAAGGGTTGACTTTATGAGATTTTCAAAGTACAGTGCGGAAAGAGTTCCGAGAATGATGTTTTGTGAATTAGATAGCAAGAATAGGCCTTAAAACGTCCCTAAGAAATCAAGCACACCAAGTTAAGATTTAAGGGCAAAAAGGGGTTCGAAAAAATTAAGGAAAAAATTTTTCGATCCAAAATTCACACAGATAAATTTTGTACTTCGGTATGATATAAAAATATTGTGTTTTGGTGAACCACAATATTAGAATTATCTGTGTAGCACAAAGAAAAGAAGAATGAGTTTTGGAGAACACAAAATGGCCAAACAAGGCCTAGCAAGGCAAGGACTATCACCCATACCTCATGATATCACCTTCCACTAACTCAAGCTTGGATTATGTGGAGCCTTCTCCTCCACTCAAATACTCGGCGGCTCAAGGGAAAAAGGAAGAAAAAGCCACAATTTTGGGGGCCAAATCACTAACCACCCAAACCTCTCCATTGTCTATAAATACCCCCTCATTTTCCCTATTCCTTTTTATTGAAAAACTAAGGGAAACTCTTGCATTTTCTCTCCAAGAAGTTCGGCAGCAAGAAATTGAGAAAGGGAGGAGTGGAAATCAAGTTTTTCTTGAGGGCTTTTACTTGTTGAGGAGTGAATTTGAGTGAGCAAAAAGTTAGAACAAGTTTGAGAAAATTTGTAGGTTTCTAGGGTTAAGTGGCCGAAGAGGAAGGAAAGGAAAAAGGGAGAGAAAGTTGAAATTTCTTTAGGGCTTTTTCTTGTGGAGTTCGGCTTTAGGAGGAGCAAGCAAGAACCAACGAATTTTTGGTGTTCATCTCCCTAGTGTGGCCGTGGGTTTTGGTGTGTAAGGGAGGAGGAATTTGTGATCAAACTTTAGCTTTGGTCAAGGTAATTTCTAGAACCCAAATCCTCCTTATTTTGAGTTTAATTTCAAGTTTAATTTGAGGATTCAATTGGGTTGTAAGGACTTAAGTCCATTTTCAATTTGTGCCCTAATTTTTGGTGTATGCTTGGTTTGTTAGATCTAGGGTTTGATTGGCTTGAAATCTTGCTTGATTTATGCTTGTGTGTGATTGAATTTCATGCTAGAAAACTTAGGTGTATGTCCCCCCAATGAGTGGCCGAAATCTGTCCTTTGGCAGCCATGGAAGCATGTTAGTTTAGGGTTGGATTTTTGTGATGCTTGTATGTGATGATGCAAATGATTAGAACCAAGCAACCCTAGGTTTATGATTTTAATTTTAGGTTGCATGGACTGTATAAGACAGCTTATGGGTTTTAAAGGGACATTAGAAAATGCTATGTGCTTGAATCGTAAGCTCCCGAAGTGGTCGGTCGAGGTAGATTCGCGAAATAGGGCGCAAACTGGACGTAAATCCAAAACTGCTAAATTCGGATTCGAATCTAGCCAGTTTCAGAAAAGTGAAATTTTAAGGCCTCTAGAGGCCGAATGGAGTAAAACTCGAAACATGAAAGTTTCTCAGAACAATTTTTCCTAGAGGATAGCATGGACGGAATATCAAAATAAGGCTCTATCGGCCTTCGTTTTTAGCAAAACCCGTGGCTGATTCTCAGGCCCAGTTTTCACCTAGTTTTTCAGGGTTAGCCGGTTTCAAACAAAAACTGGTGCTAATGCAAGCAGAATTAGATTTTTCGCAAAACATAAAAGTTTTAGCATTTGTCGAGAGCTACAACTTTCATGAAGACAAGTTTTTCAGATTCTCAACAGATTTTTAAACTGGGCACGTTTTATGAAAAGTGCGCAGGGAATCCGAAAATTCCTGCACCTTAGTTTTTACAAAGATTTTCCAAAAAACTATAAGGTGTTTTTAAATCGTTGTTTTAACTATGAAAACTGTTCAAAAGACAGTTTTCGACCCTAAACAACATTTACAAAGAGTTATTTCAAAGATCGAAACTTTATAAAGAGTTTTAAGGATTTTTAAGTAAAATATTTTAAAAGTACAAAAGGAAAGAAAATTGGAAATTGAGATAAGAAAATGCTAAGTTAAGATAGTTAAGAAAAGAAATGGAAATTTTGAGATAAGAGATAAATTTTCAAGGTAAAAATTGGTAATCAAGCCGATTACGGCCGTAGCCGGGAATGGGACCCGAGTTACCAGGCCTAGCCCCAAAAAGCCCAAAATGGACGAGGGTTGACCAGTAGTTGACCAAATTTTAACTTTGATTGACCCCACAAGTGAATAAGAGTAACTCAAAGGTTATCCAACGTAACCCTAAGGACTACCACAAAATTGAAATGGGCCAAGAAAAGTGGGTCAAGGCTATTGACCCAATAAACTATAGTAAAGCCCAAGATTTTGAGGAAAGCCCAACAGTAAATCAAGGATCTAACCAAGAGGTTATCCAACGTAGCCTCTGGAGGGGATAATCAAGTTCAACTTATTCCCAAACAGTAAAAGGCCAAATTGGACCAAGTCAAGTTTAAGTAGGGGACATACAACTAGGTTATAATAGGTATGTTGGTTAGGGCACCAACATTCTACAATTAGAAATAGAATCTCACCTCCGTCCTTTCTCAAGCAGGAGAGGGCTTGTAGCTGTACTCCAAGTTAGGACGGCGACCGTGAGGATATAGCAAAAGAGGTAAGTACAACTCCGCCTACAACATAGGCTTTAGTTGATGCTTACCCAAGTAAAGTTAGATGTATGCTAAGGGTGTATGCAATTGTGTGCTATGTGAAGCTGTGCTATATGCTAATTGCCCTGCTATGAGTATTAGTATGCCATGTGAAATGTTAATTTATAGAAAGCATGATCAAGTATGATTTCCATGTTAAGCATAATGATGTTGCTAGTATGAGCTAGGATTGTGAAACATCACGATGCATGTTCACTAATCCCTATGAGACTAATGAACTTAAGATTGAGTTAAGAAAAGATAAGAAAAGAAAGAAAGAAGGCAAGCGAGCTTGCCGGTGTAGTACCACCCGTCAGAGGTCGGGTAGGACTATGGTTTGAGTTGGACAGGACTGGCCGCCCCAACCACTCCATAGTTGCGCGCCGGGTACGAACACCAAGATAAGGGCCCTAAAAAGGAAGATAAGCAAAAAAAGTAAAGATGAGCATAACTGACCATGCATGTATAGGCATTGTTAGGTTATGCAATTATGAATGATGTTATGAGTTGTTATGTGTGATTATGTATGTTAAGATAGAAATGTATTCGATATGGTTATATGTACGTTGCGGACGAGACAGTTGTATTTGTTGAGCGAAAGTTCACTGTCTTACGTCTATGCTGTAAGTAAGTAACCTGTCAGCAATGCTTGATGCAAGGTGGCGATGCGTGACGAGGCGAACTGTGAAATCATGGGATAGTAATGCCGCTACACGTATTATGTAAATATGTTTATTT
This sequence comes from Ficus microcarpa, assembly GCA_025413485.1. Taxonomy (NCBI): domain Eukaryota; kingdom Viridiplantae; phylum Streptophyta; class Magnoliopsida; order Rosales; family Moraceae; genus Ficus; species Ficus microcarpa. The sequence continues at coordinate 2,778,232 of CM046381.1, read as the reverse complement.
CAAGAAATCCTTTATAGTAGCACGTTTTAAATTATGTATAAAAAAAAATTTCCGCTATGTTTTGGCCCTATAAGTAAGTATGTAAGCAAGAGTAATGGCCTGTGCTAGGCGGGTCGTTACAGAGTTGGTATCAGAGCGGTTCCCTGCGATAAGATTTCACAGTCTGCCAGCCATCGCTGCCACCATTGTAAGTTAAGTTTTATTTTATTTATTTTAAGCGCCAGTATTTACGTATGAGATTATGTTATGTTAGACACGTGAAATGGATCCAGATTTGATCGACGCCGATCGCGAGGCGGCCAAGGCGTTCTACGGATCACGGTCTTTACTTTATGATGGCACGACACAGTCAGTCTCGATTGTAGCTTGGCTATATGATATGGAGACGATCTTTCGCACCTGCCATATCGTGAACCCTCTGCGGGTTCTGCTGGCGAGTCGCTGCCTGATCGCCGACGCCCGACTGTGGTGGATGACAGATGGAGAGCGTCAGATGCCCAACAGGACATGGGCACACTTTCACACACTAGTGCTGACGCGGTTTGGGCCGGTCCCGGCTGAGGGACCAGGAGGCGATGCGCCATATAGAGACCCCGAGATCTACCGGGATATGCAGTACCAACGCTACCAAAGTATGGCTGCCGAGTGGCACGCCTATCTCCACGAGTTGATGCTGCATTACTGCCAGCATTTCCGGAAGGCCATGCTGCCCCACATCCCCCAGGATCTACCACATCGCCAGCTTCATACTTTCATGCTACTGCGGAATGGAGTTCCACCTCCGATCTGACCTTACGTCATGGAGCCCACGCCAGGAGTGATGATGGAGGATCTGATGGAGTTCATTTTGGACGCAGAGGTTGTTGCCCATATGGCACAAGCTACTGCCTACCTGAACCCTCACCAGATGCTCGTAGACGATGACGCGGGCCAGGATAGCCCTGTTTACGAGCCAGGCCCCGCATTTCCCGAGGATCCGATCCCCGACGTCCCCGATCAGCAGGTCCTGGAGGCCGAGGTCCATGAGGGAGCAGAGGACCCTATGGACGATGACGACGATGACGATGGGGTTGTACCAGTGATTGACATACCGAAGGACCCCCCACTCGTTATCATTCTTAGCGACGACGAGGAAGAGGAGGTCGAGGTGGAGCCCGCGGCCGGGCCGGACGTCGAGATTATCGAGATCGATGACGACGAGGTGATAGTCGTCAGCGACGATGAGGAGTATGAGGATGATCCCGAGGAGGTCCTTTTCCATGATGGGGATTGGGACCCAGACACCGATGCCCACTCCGACGTCTCGTTTTACACGTTTGAGGTCGTTCGCTAGCCTTGAGAGCATCTATATGTATTTTGTTTTATTATTTTGTGCATGTACTTTTGACTAGGATCCTATGTATAGGATGGAAAGTGTTAGACACTTCCATCCCAACCCTGATATTGTACGATGGAAAGTGGTAGACACTTCCATCACCTTTTTGACAAGCCATGTATATATTGTACGATGGAAAGTGATAGACACTTCCATCCCATTCTTTTTGACCATGTACTTTTGATCATGTATATACGACGGTTGAGTGACAGATACTCCCATCACATTTTTGAGCCATGTTTATACGGCTTGATGGTAAAGTGATAGACACTTCCATCGTGTATTTTTGACCAGGTATATAAAAAGATGTATGAACAGTTTGATAAAAGTTATATGTAATTACAATATGGTAAATTACAGTGTACAGAGTATGTACTTAAGAATCAGTATTATGTTGTACTTTTGAAAGTGTACAAGAGGCCGTACAGATACGGCATATGTATGACATGAGTGTGTCTATTATGAAAGTTAAGTTATGATTATGAAACTATAATGTACTATTTATCTAGTATGATACTATGGTACTTTTTCATTATGACATGACATGTATATCGATTTTATGATGAGATACGTATGAGTTTGATGTGTTAGTATATGATGAGCTAAGTTATGCATGAAAGAAAAGATATTGATGATATAATGATATCTTTTCTTATGATAGAGCATAGAAGATGGTACGTCCGAGGAGAACGATACCATTAAACCCGCCAGAGCCAAACCTAGCCACCGTTGTAGCCGACCTACAACGACAGCTGCTTAAATCGCAACAAGAGACAGCAAGACTTCGAGCTCAAGTAGCTCAGATGCAGCAAGGACCCCGGGTTAACGAGGTCTCACCCCAAGTTCCACAGGCACCGCCAGTAGTGCCACCCGTGGTGCCGCCGGCACTAGTGGCGCAACCAGAAATCCAACCGGAGGTTCAGCCACCAGTTCCTCCGAACACCAATGTCCCGATGGCACCTGCGGCAGTTCAACCGAACCTACCGCCAGTCAGAGAAGATTTACTATACGAGTGCTTCAGGCGGATGAAGGCGCCAGAGTTCGAGGGCACGGCAGACCCGATCGCTGCCGACAACTTGCTGATTGATATCCAGGTCATCTTGGATTTCATGAGGCTAACTGAGCAAGAGAAAGTCCTCTGTGCATCCTTTGCCATCAAGAAGGATGCAAGGCATTGGTGGATGACAGTGCAGATGCGCCGAGACGTCACGACGATGAACTGGCAAGAGTTCGTGACGGAGTTCCAGACAATGTACTACAACCAGGAGATTCTTGCGGTCCAGCAGGATGAGTTTACGAACTTCCGGCAAGGATCGATGACAGTTATGGAGGCGGTGAAGAAGTTTGAGCAGCTGGCTCGGCTATGCCCAGATTTGGTGCCGAGTGAGAAAGAAAAGGTCCGGAGGCTGATGAAGATGTTCCGGACCAACATCGCCAAACAGGTGAGTGCCGGCAGCAGCCCGCCTACCTTAGTGTCTGACTGTATCAGTCGGGCAATAAGGGCAGAATACTGGATTAATCAGGATAAGGAGGCCCGGACACAGATTTTCAAGGCCAAGAAGGAAGAGAAAGCAGCAGCGAAGCCCGCACAGCCCCGGCAAGGCTCGGAGAATTCCCAGAAAGGGCAATCAAACAACCCTGCTCAAGGTTCCAAACAGTTCGGGCGGAACAAGAGAAAGGGAAACTTCTCGGGACAGGGCCAGCAGAAGAATTTCCCACAGAAGAAGAACAACTGGGGAAATGAGGGTAACAACACCAGTTATCCCTCCTGTGCGAAGTGTGGTCGGAAACACCCCGGAGTGTGCCGGATGGGTTCAAGTGCCTGCTATGTGTGCGGCAAAGAAGGGCACTATGCTAGGGACTGCCCTTAAAACACTCAGAACCAGAATCAGCCATACCCCACCTGGAGTGCAAACAACGGCCAATTACATGCTGTCCAGGCCAGACTGGAAGGACCCTTGATTAACCAAAGCAGATTGGAAGCTCCTGAGCCACAAGCCAGGATTTATGCCTACACCAGAGGAGATGCTGAGGTAGGAATGTCACACGTGGTGACAGGTCAGATCTCTATCTCCTCTCTTAATGCAATTGCGCTGTTTGATTCTGGAGCCACCCATTCGTTTATATCGTTAGAGTTCGCCCAGAAATTAGGAAGAGGTGTGGATAGATTAGAGCAACCCCTGAAAACTTCTTTGCCATCTGGTGAGATTTTGTGGTCCGACTGTTGGATCCGAAATGCTCCCATAGTTATTTGCAGCAGAGAATTATTCGTAGATCTCACCGCAATCAAGCTCCACGATTTCGATATGATCTTGAGGATGGACTTTTTGGGGAAGTACAACGCAACGATTGACTGTCGGAAGCGCTGCGTGACGTTCAGCCCCTACGGTGAAGAGGAGTTCTGTTTTTGCGGACAACGTCAAAGTTCAACCGCCAGATTCGTTTCAGCCATGAAAGCCGGGAAAATGTTAGCTAATGGATGCCAAGGGTATTTAGCTAACATAGTGGACAAAAAGCGAGAAGTGGAGTTAGAACCGGAAGACGTCCACATTGTGAAGGAATATGTGGATGTATTTCCGAATGACCTACCCGGACTTCCACCAGAGAGGGAAATTTCATTCGAGATTGAGTTGCTGCCAGGAGTTGCACCTATTTCCAAAGCGCCCTACCGGATGGCACCCGCTGAACTAAGAGAGCTCCAAGTACAGTTACAAGAGCTGTTATACAAGGGATTCATTCGACAGAGCCACTCTCCATGGGGAGCGCCTGTTTTGTTCGTAAAGAAGAAGGATGGGTCGCTACGGATGTGTATCGACTATCGCAAGCTGAATAAGATTACGATCAAGAACAAGTACCCTCTTCCAAGGATTGATGATCTGTTCGATTAACTCAAAGGAGCAGTTGTGTTTTCGAAGATAGACCTGCGTTCAGGCTACCATCAGCTCAAGATTAAGGAGGCGGATATCTCCAAGACAGCGTTCCGAACGCGCTACGGGCACTATGAGTTTTTAGTAATGCCGTTTGGACTAACCAATGCCCCGGCCGCTTTCATGGACCTCATGAACCGAGTGTTCAGGGACTATTTGGATAAGTTCGTTATCGTCTTCATTGATAATATACTAATTTATTCAAGGTCCAAGGAGGAACATGAACAACATTTAAGATTGGCGATGGAGACGTTGAGACAGAATCAGCTGTACGCCAAATTCACGAAATGTGAATTTTGGCTGGAGAAAGTACATTTCTTGGGGCATGTGGTATCGAAGGAAGGAATTTCAGTAGACCCAGCAAAGGTGGAAGCAATTAGTTCATGGTCAACACCCAAGAATGTTACGGAGATACGGAGTTTTCTTGGCTTGGCTGGATACTATCGACGATTTGTTGAAGGATTCTCCAAGATCGCTGCACCACTAACAGCTCTCACTCGGAAGGATAAGAAGTTTGAGTGGACTCCGAAGTGCGAAGAAAACTTCCAAGAGCTCAAGAGGAAGCTAACAAGCGCCCCAGTGTTTATAATTCCTGATGTTGATGCCGGAGACTTCGTGATCTACAGTGATACTTCTGAAAATGGATTAGGAGCAGTCCTGATGCAAAACGAAAAGGTGGTGGCCTATGCATCACGACAACTAAAAAATCACGAGAGGAATTATTCTACTCATGATTTGGAGCTAGCAGCAGTGGTTTTCACGCTCAAGATATGGAGGCACTATTTGTATAGAAACAAATGTGCAATCTACACAGATCACCAGAGCCTCAAGTATATTTTCACTCAGAAGGAGCTAAATATGAGACAACGTAGATGGCTGGAGCTCGTAAAGGACTACGATTGTGAGATCCTTTACCACCCATGTAAGGCAAACCGGGTGGCAGATGCTCTAAGTAGGAAATCGGTAGGCATGCTGATGTCTATCGAAGTACTTCCTAAGCCTCTACAAAGGGAAATTGCTGAGTTTAACTTGGAAATGTTGACCGAAAGATTGTCTGCACTAACTCTTCAGTCTGATCTGCTAGATTCCATTAAGAGGCACCAAGGAAAAGATCCCTTTCTGCTGAAAAAGTAACTTTTTGGCACAAAGGACAAGGAATTTAGGACTTCTGCTGATGACGTAGTCTACTTCAAGGAGAGAATCTACGTGCCTAATGTGGAAACCTTGAGGGATCAGGTGATGTCAGAAGCCCACGAGACGCCATATTCGGTACATCCGGGAGCGACCAAGATGTACCAGGACCTCCGAGAGAATTATTGGTGGCCAAATATGAAGAACGAAGTGGCGGATTTTGTGTCAAAGTGCCTAACTTGCCAGAGAGTTAAGGCCGAACACCGACATCCTGGAGGAGATTTGCAGAAAATCGAACTCCCAGAATGGAAATAGGAGCAAACTACTATTGATTTTGTAGTAGGACTACCCAGGACTTCAGGTGGAAACGACACGATTTGGGTCATTGTGGATAGATTGACCAAATCAGCCCATTTTATTGTGATAAAAGCCACTTTTTCGGTGGAGAAGTTGGCAGACATCTACGTGGCTCAGATTGTCAAACTGCATGGAGTGCCAAAATCCATCATCTCAGACCGCGATGGACGCTTCACGTCTCGATTTTGGATGAGTGTTCATGCGGATATGGGGTCGAAGTTGAAGTTCAGTATAGCCTTTCATCCCCAGACCGATGGCCAATTGGAGAGAACCATCCAGACATTGGAAGACATGCTCAGATCATGTGTCCTAGATTTCGGAGGAAATTGGGATCAGAAGCTGCCATTGATCGAATTTTCGTATAATAACAGTTACCACGCTTCGATTGGAATGGCTCCATTTGAAGCACTGTACGGGAGAAAATGTCGATCACCAATTCATTGGCAAGAAGTTGGACAGAAGCAGCTTCACACCACCGACTTCATCAAAAAGACCTCTGAAGATGTTATGAAGATAAAGCAGAGGCTCGACATAGCTTTTAGCCACCAGAAAAGTTATGCCGATCAACGTAGAAGACCGCTGGAGTTCCAAGTCGGCAATGCGGTGTTTATCAAAATTGCTCCTATGAAGGGAGTAATGCGTTTTGGAAAGAAATGGAAGCTTAGCCCAAGGTATACCGGACCATTCGAGATCCTCGAAAGGGTTGGCAAAGTAGCCTATAAGCTTGCCCTACCGCCAGAGTTAGCGTCGATGCACAACGTCTTCCACGTGTCGATGCTGAAGAAGTATGTACCAGATCCTTCCCATATCCTTAGTCAAGAACCGGTTGAAGTCCAAACTAATTTGACGTACGAGGAGAAGCCTGTTCGAATATTGGATAGGGAAGATAAAGTTTTAAGGAATAAGACAATTCCTCTAGTTAAAGTTTTGTGGCGAAATCACAAGGTTGAAGAAGCAACTTGGGAATTAGAAGACGAAATGAGGAAAAACTACCCCGATTTATTCTCATTATCAAGGACGAAAATTTTTAAGGGGGGTAGATTGTAATATTCGAATTTTCCATGTACAATTTCCTTTTAGGGAATTTATTTCACCTAATGAAAATATTTGTGAAAAAGCTCGGTTTAGAGCTTTTGAAAGATTTTGTGAGTTTTAATAAGTTGAGAAAACTCAAAAATGATTTCTAAGCTCGAAAACGGACCTTTCAAGTCGAAAAGGCCGAAACAGTGCAAGATTTTACGAAAGTCAACTTTGACCGAAAAAGTCAAAGTTTGACCGATAAAAAGTCAAAGGGTTGACTTTACGAGATTTTCAAAGTACAGTGCGGAAAGAGTTCCGAGAATGATGTTTTGTGACTTAGATAGCAAGAATAGGCCTTAAAACGTCCCTAGGAAATCAAGCACACTAAGTTAAGATTTAAGGGCAAAAAGGGGTTCGGAAAAATTAAGGAAAATATTTTTCGATCCAAAATTCATACAGATAAATTTTGTACTTCGGTACGATATAAAAATATTGTGTTTTGGTGAACCACAATATTAGAATTATCTGTGTAGCACAAAGAAAAGAAGAATGAGTTTTGGAGAACACAAAATGGCCAAACAAGGCCTAGCATGGCAAGGACTATCACCCATATCTCATGATATCACCTTCCACTAACTCAAGCTTGGACTATGTGGAGCCTTCTCCTCCACTCAAATACTCGGCAGCTCAAGGGAAAAAGGAAGAAAAAGCCACAATTTTGGGGGCCAAATCACTAACCACCCAAACCTCTCTATTGTCTATAAATACCCCCTCATTTTTCCTATTCTTTTTTATTGAAAAACTAAGGGAAACTCTTGCATTTTCTCTCCAAGAAGTTCAGCAGCAAGAAATTGAGAAAGGGAGGAGTGGAAATCAAGTTTTTCTTGACGGCTTTTACTTGTTGAGGAGTGAATTTGAGTGAGCAAAAAGTTAGAACAAGTTTGAGAAAATTTGTGGGTTTCTAGGGTTAAGTGGTCGAAGAGGAAGGAAAGGAAAAAGGGAGAGAAAGTTGAAATTTCTTTAGGGCTTTTTCTTGTGGAGTTCGGCTTTAGAAGGAGCAAGCAAGAACCAACCAATTTTTGGTGTTCATCTCCCTAGTGTGGCCATGGGTTTTGGTGTGCAAGGGAGGAGGAATTTGTGACCAAACTTTAGCTTTGGTCAAGGTAATTTCTAGAACCCAAATCCTCCTTATTTTGAGCTTAATTTCAAGTTTAATTTGAGGATTCAATTGGGTTGTAAGGACTTAAGTCCATTTTCAATTTGTGCCCTAATTTTTGGTGTATGCTTGGTTTGCTAGATCTAGGGTTTGATTGGCTTGAAATCTTGTTTGATTTATGCTTGTGTGTGATTGAATTTCATGCTAGAAAACTTAGGTGTATGTCCCCCCAATGTGTGGCCGAAATTTGCCCTTTGGCATCTATGGAAGCATGTTAGTTTAGGGTTGGATTTTTGTGATGCTTGTATGCGATGATGCAAATGATTAGAACCAAGCAACCCTAGGTTTATGATTTTAATTTTGGGTTGCATGGACTCTATAAGACAGCTTATGGGTTTTAAAGGGACGTTAGAAAATGCTGTGTGCTTGAATCGTAAGCTCCCGAAGTGGTCGGTCGAGGTAGATTCGCGAAATAGGGCGCAAACCGAACGTAAATCCAAAACTGTCAAATTCGGATTCGAATCTGGCCAGTTTTGGAAAAGTGAAATTTTAAGGCCTCTAGAGGCCGAATGGGGTAAAACTCGAAACACGAAAGTTTCTCAGAACAATTTTTCCTAGAGAACAACATGAACAGAATATCAAAATGAGGCTCCAACAGCCTTCGTTTTTAGCAAAACCCGTGGCTGATTCTCTGGCCCAGTTTTCACCCAGTTTTTTAGGGTCAGCTGGTTTCAAACAAAAACTGGTGCTAATGCAAGCAGAATTAGATTTTTCGTAAAACATGAAAGTTTTAGCATTTGTCAAGAGCTATAACTTTCGTGAAGACAAGTTTTTCAGATTCTCAACAGATTTTTAAACTGGGCACGTTTTATGAAAGGTGCGCAGGGAATCCGAAAATTCCTGCACCTTAGTTTTTACAAATATTTTCCAAAAAACTGTAAAGAGTTTTTAAATCGTTGTTTTAACTACGAAAACTGTTCCAAAGACAGTTTTCGACCCTAAACGACATTTACAAAGAGTTATTTCAAAGATCGAAATTTTATAAAGAGTTTTAAGGATTTTTAAGTAAAATCTTTTAAAAGTACAAAAGGAAAGAAAATTGGAAATTGAGATAAGAAAATGCTAAGTTAAGATAGTTAAGAAAAGAAATGGAAATTTTGAGATAAGAGATAAATTTTCAAGGTAAAAATTGGTAATCAAGCTGATTACGGCCGTAGCCGGGAATGGGACCCGAGTTACCAGGCCTAGCCCCAAAAAGCCCAGAATGGACGAGGGTTGACCAGTAGTTGACCAAATGTTAACTTTGATTGACCCCACAAGTGAATAAGAGTAACCTTAAAGGTTATCCAACGTAATCCTAAGGACTACCACAAAATTGAAATGGGCCAAGAAAAGTGGGTCAAGGCCATTGACCCAATAAGCTATAGTAAAGCCCAAGATTTTGAGGAAAGCCCAACAGTAAATCAAGGATCTAACCAAGAGGTTATCCAACGTAGCCTCTGGAGGGGATAATCAAGTTCAACTTATTCCCAAACAGTAAAAGGCCAGATTGGACCAAGTCAAGTTTAAGTAGGGGACATACAACTAGGTTATAGTAGGTATGTTGGTTAGGGCACTAACATTCTACAATTAGAAACAGAATCTCACCTACGTCCTTTCTCAAGCAGGAGAGGGCTTGTAGCGGTACTCCAAGTTAGGACGACGACCGTGAGGATATTGTAACGCCCCGCCTAGCACGGATCGTTACCTTACTTATCTACTTACATATATACGTGAACTTACTTATACAAAGCTTACTTGCTTAGTTGAACTACATTAACGAACTTACTTACTTAGTACATGAAACACAGCAGAAATTTTTTTTTTTTTATACGGTGCTAACTTGCATATAACTAAACTGAAGGAACAATTTCAAATAATATATTTAGAAGATCAAAACGCATAGCGGCTTCCATTCCCCACATTTCACAGTGCCCGGCCACGTTCCTCCATCTTGTATCATCAAATGCTGACAGGTAGTTTACCTACAGCATAAACTTAAAACAATGAGCTTTCGCTCAGCAAGTACAACTCCTATACCGCAACATATATACTACTAACATCTCAACATGTCAACACTGCATTGAACACATATTGGCAACTACTACACTGAACCACTACTGCACTGAACAACTACTGCACTGAACATATACTGATAAACATATGCATGAACCGGTTATGTTCATATTATGCTCCTTTATCTGCTGCTAACTTACTTATTGTCTTTCTTACTTAATCTGCTAATGGGCCCCTTATTGAGGTGAACGTACCCGGCGCGCAACCATGGACTTACACTTGCCATAGCCCAACCCGCCCTGTGACGGGGAGTACGACATCGGCAACTGCTTATCGTTTGCCTACTGATCTTCTAACCATGTCATACTTACTCTGGTCATTCCTATTAGGACTAGTGAGCATGCATCGTGATGCTACTTATTCTTACTTCATAAACATCTGACATTCTTAGCTTGACATGTAATCATACATATCATAACATACATCATAGCATAAACATAAATCATGTTTTGATATGCCCCATAGCATATCAATTAACACTTAGCATATCAGCACATCACATAGCACATAGCACATCAACTTTGTCTAGGTAAAAATATCCTAATAGCCTATGCTGTAGGTGGCGTTGTACTTACCTCGTCTACGTCCGATACTAAACTGCTCCACTTCTGGGTTCAGCTGCAGGGTACGTCCTGCTTAACCGAAGGATATAGGTAAGGTCTCTAATCTCGACTATAATATGTTGGTGTTCAACCAACATTCATGCAATGCTTTGGTTATATGTCCCCCTAACTATAAAACATGTTATGTGTGGTTACCTTAAGTAACCTTATCACTTTGGGTTATATCTCATAACCCCATAAAATCGTATACCATAATCTAGTAGGTTACGTTGGATAACCTTTTCTACTACACCCTTATCCCATAACCTGATGGGTTACACTAACCCATGGGATAATTAGTCCTACATCTTTCTAGGTTAACCCTTGTTAACCTTTAAGGTTACTAAAGTTAACCCTCTTCGGGTCAACCTCGGGCTTTGGGGCTAAGCCCAATAACTCGGGTGTAATTCCCGATTACGTGTCGTAACTATCTACCTAGCAAACCTTGAACTTGAAACTCTTAAATCTTTTCTTTATCCTTGAAAAAGTTTTTGGCTTTAAAGCCTAAAAACTGCTATACTTCCCCTTAAAAATCCTTGAATTTTAAAACATGGTTCATAAAATGTTTGAAGGCTAGAAACTGCCTTTGGAACAGTTTCTGTGTTCAAAACAGTGTTTTAAGACAGGAAAAACTATTTTTCCTAACTGGTTCTAGAAAATCCTGTGCAGGAATTTCTTACTCCCTACACGGTTTTCAGATTTCAAATTGTAGTTTAAAATCCTTTTAGAATTGGAAAAAGTTGTCTTCACGAAAGTTCTAGCTCTCGAAGAGTTCTAAAACTTTCGTGTCTTACAAAAAATCTGATTATGCTTAGTTTAATACCAGTTTTAATTTGAACAAGCTGGTCGTGTAAAACTGGGTCTGAACAGACCACCTTTGGTTTTTTGTAAAAATAGAGGCCTTTGGAACCTCATTTTGAAAAACGGTTTGCGTTGCCCCTTAGGAAAAACCCTAATCTACAACTTTCGTGTTTTACATTTTTGCCCATTCGGCCTCTAAAAACCTGCAATTACCACATTTCCGAGACTGACCAGTTTGGAACCCGAACTGGCAGCCTTGCTTACTAAAATTGATTTACGTCCTAATTCGCGGGTTCTAACTCGACCGATCATATCGGGAGCTTAATAACAAGACATACAACGTTTCTAACATCCCGCATGTTCTAACATGCCTTCCCAACGTATCCATGCAGCCCCCTAATCCGGTTGCACAAAACCATGGCTGCATGGTTCTATCTCTTAGCATACATCAACCATTCAAGTTATAACATGCCATATCAATCAATATCATCACATCTAGCATCCTAACATGCATTCACATTCTTAAACACATAATTGGGGACATATAACCTTAATCTAGCATGCAACCTATCATCACATAAGCACATGCATAAAGGAACCAACCACCCCCTAGGCTAGCAAATCAAGCACCATGCACTAGCTAAGAGCACAAAATTAAATGGTGAGCTTATGCTCTTACAAATCATAACTTGAAATACATTTAAACTTTACTTTAAAAGCTTAAATGAAAATAGATTTAGGGTCTTGAAAATTACCTTGAACTACTTCAAGGATTGGCTTTAGGATTTTGGATCAAAACCTTCCTAGCTCACACTTGCTCCTAGGTTCGGTTTCCACACACCAAGTGACTCCAAATTGGCTCTTTTTGGACTGAAAATTGACCTCCCCCTATGGCTCGGCCATTCCAAGATTTTGCACCCAAAATCTGAATTTTTTTCTTCCCTTTTTCCACTCAAACCCGTGGCTGCACACAAGGGAGAAATTGACTCCAAAACTAGCTTCTAACTTGGTTTCGGTTGATGGAATTAAACCCGAATTCTCTCCTAAGGTTTTCCCTTGAAAAATCTGATTTTTCTCTTTCTCTCCCCTGCTTTCTAGCCCACGGCTGCAGCTTGGATGGGCTGGAAAAATTTTTCCAACTCTCCCTAATGGTTTCCTACACCAACCGAAGTAAAACCCAAAAATTGTTTCAAGAAAATTTTTGTTTTCTCTTCCTCCTTCTCCCTTTCTCTCTCTCGGTTTTTTTCTTGGCTGAAAATGGGCAGAACTTGGCTGGGAATTTCTGATTTTCATGAATAAATTTGACCCCTATTTATAGACAAAAGCTAGACTTTCAAAAATTGTATTTTTAACCCCAAAACTTTGAAAAATCACACTTTTTGGAGCTTAGGTGGCCGGCCATGCTTGGAGAACAAGGAAATGATGTCATGGCTTACATCATGGCTTACATCATCGCTTACATCATCAAATTTTTAAAATTGCACTTTTGCCCCAAAAATGAAAATCTTGGCATTTAAGCCCCCTAGGTGGCCGAAACTTTTCTTGGTGATCAAGCAAGGATTTTTCTAGAACAAGACACTTGTCTTGCTTAGATTTGTTCTCAAAATATTTATGAGGTCATAATTCAAAATGGTGATGATGTCATAATTAAAAAGCCTTATTTGGCTACTTTTGTAAAAACAGTCTAATTTAAACTAAACACAGATAAATCTAATACTGTGTTGTACTAATACACAGTATTAATATTTTATACTGCAGTAAAAATTTCATCTGTGTAAAAGTCGGTCTGGAAAAATTTTTCTTTATTTTCTCAAACCCTTTTGCACTGTGCCTTAACTTAGCGTGCTTGATTTTTCTATGGTGGTTTTTGATTTTATCTATGCTATCTTACCCATAAAAATGAGTTTTCGTAGTATTTCTTCCATACTGCATATCACAAAACTATACTGTCATCCTGTTGACTATTCTGGTCAAACTTTGACTTTCCCGGGTCAAAGTTGACTTTTTCGGTCAAACCTTTGACCGACCTAGAATCATGCAAATATCATCCCTTTTCTTCCGAAAAGTCTATTTTCTACTCTAAACAATCATCTTTGAGTCTTATAAGGCTATAAGAACTCATCACACATAATAAAGTTCTAAATCGAACTTTTTCATAAAATGCCCTTATGGCATACATTCAAGCTCTTTCAAGAGGAAATACTAACATAGAAAAAGTCAGGTATTACAGATATAGCAAAAGAGGTAAGTACAACTCCGCCTACAGCATAGTCTTTAGTTGATACTTACCCAAGTAAAGTTAGATGTATGCTAAGGGTGTATGCAATTGTGTGCTATGTGAAGCTGTGCTATATGCTAATTGCCCTGCTATGAGTATTAGTATGCCATGTGAAATGTTAATTTATAGAAAGCATGATCAAGTATGATTTTCATGTTAAGCATAATGATGTTGCTAGTATGAGCTAGGATTGTGAGACATCACGATGCATGTTCATTAATCCCTATGAGACTAATGAACTCAAGATTGAGTTAAGAAAAGATAAGAAAAGAAAGAAAGAAGGCAAGCGAGCTTGTCGGTGTAGTACCACCCGTCCGAGGTCGGGTAGGACTATCGTTTGAGTTGGACAGGGCTGGCCGCCCCAACCACTCCATAGTTGCGCGCCGGGTATGAACACCAAAGTAAGGGTCCTAAAAAGGAAGATAAGCAAAGAAAGTAAAGATGAGCATAACTGGACCATGCATGTATAGGCATTGTTAGATTATGCAATTATGAATGATGTTATGAGTTGTTATGTGTGATTATGTATGTTAAGATAGAAATGTATTTGATATGGTTATATGTACGTTGCGGATGAGACAGTTGTACTTGCTGAGCGAAAGCTCACTGTCTTACGTCTATGCTGTAGGTAAGTAGCCTATCAGCAATGCTTGATGCAAGGTGGCGATGCGTGGCGAGGCGAACTGTGAAATCATGGGATAGTAATGCCGCTACGCGTTTTGGAAAATTTAAGTACTCAATATTATGTAAATATGTTTATTTCAAGACATCCTTTATAGTAGCACGTTTTAAATTATGTATAAAAAAAAAATTTCCGCTGTGTTTTGGCCCTATAAGTAAGTATGTAAGCAAGGGTAACGGCCTGTGCTAGGCGGGTCGTTACAATATGAATCTTGCTCCGCACAAAATTTCACGTGAAAATGTTGTAAAACAGATTTTTGGTGAATTTTTGAATGTTGGGTTCTGTAGTTGGAAACTGATGGACAACCACTAGGTAAAAATTTTATTTGTGCTTAGAATTTGTCCTAAAGGAACATCTTCAAATAACTACTTTTTCCATTATTATTATTTCCTTCTAGAAGGAATTGAATGTATGCCGTACCGGCATTTTAGAGAAAAGTTCGCTTTAGAACTTCAATATGTGTTACGAGCTCTTATAGTTTTATAAGACTCGAATATGCTTGTTTTGATTTATGAATGGTCTTTTCGGATGAAAAGAGATGAATTTTGCATCATTCTAGGAAAGTCAAAGGGTTGACCAAAAAAGTCAACTTTGACCCGAGAAAGTCAAAGTTTGACCAAAATGGTCAAAACCCTCACTGTACAATTTTATGAGATGCAGTATAGGAAAAATACTGTGAAAAACTCATTTTTCGGATAAGATGACATATTTGAGAACTAAAACCACTATAGAAAAATCAAGCACGCAAAATTAAGGTACAGGGCAAAAGGGTTCGGAAAAATAAAGAAAAAATTTTTCAGCCCGATTTTTCACAGATAAAATTTTTATGACAGTATAAAATATTAATACTGTGTATTAGTACAACACAGTATTAGATTTATCTATGTTAAGTTTAAATTATATAGTTTATTGGAAAAAGGAGCCAAACAAGCCATTTTCTATTTATGACATCATAAATTTTTGATTTATGACATCACCAACTTTTTCAAGAACAAATCTCCACATGACATGTGTCTTGTGCTAGCTAATTCTTGGTTGTCTTCCACTCCAAAACAGCAGGCCAAAAGGGGGGGTTTTTGTGCAAGATTTCAAAAATTTTGGGGGCCAAATTGCAAAGAACTTTATGTCCCACATTGCCTATAAGTAGGACTGCCTCCTCCCCCATTTAAATCAGAAAAAGCAGCTCTATTATGCCCAAAAAACAGCAAGAAAACCGAGAGCAAAGAGGGAGAGAAATCTGAAAAAAAAAATTTTGAACCAACTTGTGTTAGTGTTGTTTGGTTTGTGTGGAAAAGCAAGAGAAAGAGAGAAAAATTTTTCCAGCCTTGTTCTTGGCTGTAGCCGTGTCTAGCAAGCAGGGAAAACTGAGAAAAAAATCAAAATTTTTAGGGGAGAGCTTGAGGGAGAGTTCGGGTTTCATTGATGCAAGCTAGGGGTAAGTTTCGGAACCCTTTTTCTCTTCCTAGCAGCCCACAGTTTGTGCAGAAAAATAGAAGAAAAATTTTCAGATTTTTGGTGCATTTTAGGTGTTCTAGCCGTGCATTAGAGGAAGACACTTTTGAGCCAAAAATCAGCCAAGTTTGGTGCACTTTGGTGAGCCAAAACCGGTTCTAGGGAGCTAGAGTCAAGGGAGTGAGATTTGGTTCAAGTTATAGAGCCAATCCCTATCCACTTCAAGGTAAAATTTTTCAAAAGCTCAAATCTTTTTCCAATCAAGTTTTTAAGTTCAAATTTAAATGTATTTGTTCAAGTTATTGGTTGTAAGAGCATAAGCTCACTAATTTAGTTTATTGCCCTTAAAGTGCTTGATTAGGTTGCTAGATGTGGTTTGGTTTCTTTATGCTCATTAATATGTTTATGTTTGTTTGGTATGCTAGGATTGCATGCTAGAAGTATTACATGAGGTTATATGTCCCTTAGGGTATGAATGAGCATGTGTATGAATGGTTTGAATTTATTTTGGTATGTGATGAATGTATGGAATGAATGGTTGAACATGCCAGAACATGCAACATTAGGTTAGGGATCGGTTTCGAAGGGTTGCATGGACGTGTTAGGGTTGCATGTTGGGACATGCAAGACGTTAGGAACGCTACATGACGTGTCCTTAAGCTCCCGATGTGATCGGTTGAGGTAGAAACCGAAAACTAGGACGTAAACCAAACTTAGTAAGCAAGGCTGCCAGTTCGGGTTCCCCACTGGTCCGTCGCAGGAAATCGGTAATTGCAGGCCTTTAGAGGCCGAATGGGCAAAAACGTAAAACACAAAAGTTGTAGAACAGGGTCTTTCCTAGGGGACAACATGAACCGTTTCCCAAAATGAGGTTCCAAGGGCCTCCGTTTTCACGAAAAACCGAAGGTGGTCCATCAGGACGCCGTTTTTAGGATCACCGAGATTCAAATAAAAACTGGTACTAATCGGTGCAAAATCAGAATTTTTGTAAAACACAAAAGTTTTAGATCTCTTCGAGAGCTAGAATTTTTATGAAGGAAACTTTTTCTAATTCCTAAAGGATTTTAAGCTAGACCTTGAAATCTGAAAACTGTGCAGGGAGCAAAACATTCCTGCACAGAATTTTATAGAACCCATAAAGAAAAATTGTTTTTCGGTCTAAACACTCTGTTTTGAACACAGAGACTGTTCCAAAGACAATTTCAAACCCTCAAATGTTTTATAAACCCAGTTTTAAGATTCAAGGATTTTTAAGGGGAATTATAGCAGTTTTTCGGCTTTTATGCCAAAAGCTCTTTCAAAGACAAAGAAAAGAGAATAAAGTGTTCAAGTTCAAGGTTTGCTAGGTAAAAAGTTAAGACGAACTGTGATTGGGAATTCATATCCGAATCACAGGGCTTAGCCCCAAAGCCCGGAGTTAACCCGAACGGAGGGTTGACTTTAGTAACCTAGAGGTTGACTTCGGTTAACCTAATTCGGATTAGGATTACGATAAGTTTAAGGTTAGGTGTTAATCTAACCTTTTTACGCTCTCACATGTGATAGATTTGAAAGGTTATCCAACGTAACCGCACATAAAATGTTTTAAGATAGGGGGACATATAGCCAATGCATTGCATGAATGTTGGTGGATAACCAACATTATTATGGTCATAGGCTAGAGTATTAACTAGTCCTTCGATTAAGCAGGATATAACCTGCAGCTGAGCCCCGAGGTGGAACAGCATATCAGCAGGCATAGACAAGGTAAGTACAACGCCGCCTACAGCATAGGCTAGTAGTTGTATACTTGCCTAGATTTTATTGTTGTGCTATGTGTTATGAGATGTTACGATGTTATGTGTATGTATTAAGTATATGCTATGAAATGTGTTAAGTAAGCAACGTATGCTTACGATATATATTAAATGCATACGAATGATAATAAAATGTCATTGAACGGGATGTTCATGAAATAAGACCATGTATGTCACGATTACGAATGATAAGGTGAAAAGTAGGTAAAGGCGATACGTCGCCTGTGTCGTGCCACCCGCACCAGGTCGGGTTGGACTGTGGATTGAGTTGGATTTGGTTTGGCCGTCCCAACCAATTCATAGTCGCGCGCCGGGTACGAACACACATGTTAAGGGCCCCTAAGTAGAACAAGTAGATACAAAAATAAATAAGCATAATATGAACATAATTGGTTCATGCATGCTATATGTCTTGAAGTATATGCAATAGAGTGATGATATGTTTTGTTATAAGTCACGAGTCGCGGTATAGGAGTTGTACTTGCTGAACAAAAGCTCATTGTGTTAAGTTTGTGCTGTAGGTAAACAACCTGCTGGCATTTGATGATGCAAGGTGGAGTCGCGTGGCCAGGCACTGTGAATAGTGGAAATGGGGACTGCTACGCGTTTTGTTAATTATGTTTTATGTTTCGTATATGTATATACGCCTTATATAAAAAAAAAAATTTCCGCTGTGTTTCATGTAATAATTAAGTAAGTTGTAAAGGCTATGTATGAATGCATGTATGTATGTACAGTAATGGCCTGTATTAGGCGGGTCGTTACACCTTAAATGGTCTAAAATGTTGAAAAGTGATACTATAATACATATTTTTCTATTTTATATAACTGGTAATTGATTGAAGATTTTTTTTTAAATGCAAAATGACTTGATTATGGATCTTAGGACAAGCCTGATCAACTTTCCTCGATACGGTGGAATCATTTTCTCTACAGAAGTTCAATTTTAAGGAGGTAAGCAAGAATTCTACTTACTGTGTCATGGAAACTTAAAAAGTATACAATATAGCATTTTAATGTTTTTTGACAAAGGTTTAACATTTTAAATGAGATTATGGATATAATATTTCCCCTTATTGGAAAGTGTATGATTTGCATGTATGGTTTATTGAAGGTTTTTATGACATGTTTATAATGTTTTAAAGATTTGAAAATTATAGATGTACCCTATGTAATGATGGGAATATCTACGGAATGTGGTAACCCCACTACAATAATGTCATTGGGACTGACTGATACCCACGGATGAGTCCCGAAAGGGACATGACTGATACCAAAATTTGGGATCCCAATGACAGTAATAAAAATGTTTGGCCAAACTTAAGGAAAATGAATGGTAATTGATTCTGTAGCTTAAACCCAATATGTGCTATATCTCGAAGACTTGCATGATATGTTTTAAATGTTGATTTGGATTTCTATTTCAGTAAGAAGATATGAAATTCATTGAAAAATGTACTTTAAGTACAGATTATACTTTGATTGTTTTGTGTTTAACTACGTTCCGCTTACTGGGCTTTTAGTTCACTTTAAAGTTTCATGATACAGGTGAGGAAGAAAAGGAATGAGGAAGCAATATAGTGGCGGGCCGAACCTCTTTTGGGAACCTGATGTCACAGAACTAATGTACATACTAAACTAAAGTTGTTTCATGAAAAATGGTTGTCAAAGAACTCTATGGGCTAAACTAGAAAAAGTTTTGATTTGAGATAGTACTAACAATATGGGATAGTTGTAATATGAACTCTTCATATTTTTGACTAAACTATGATGAAGAGTTCTGTAAATATTTTATATTAATCTCTTATCATACAACTGTCTTAGTTTTACTATGTTTCTGAGTGATAGCAGATTTTATAAATGTATGGGTTAGTGACATGTTCTAGTTAAGTTTAGTTAAAAGCTAAACTGGCTAGGGGTGTCACAAAAACTATTCCAGTAAAAATTTGAAGTTGAACTCCTGTTTACATACCGTATTATGAAAGCTCTCTCAAGTAGTGATTCTTCCATGATTTATTCATCGCTTGCTTAATCCCCATATGTTATCCATGATTGAATTAAGGATTTTTTCCGTTTTACCTTTGCAATCATTTTAACTTAAAGTTCCATTATTCTCCATGAAAGAATCACCAATTGTAAAACCATACAATTGGTAAACCATCAAAGAACACAAAGTAAACCAATGGCCAAGATCTTGTTAAACTATCTTTTAATCCCCGAATAATGCCTTTAAGTAGATAACATTTACTATCGTTAAGATAGCTATAGATTCCATATCTATGAATCTTGATTTCTCCATCCATAAGTCATGCACCCAAAATACAAGTATACTGACCATGAATTAACAGTGTCTCACCTGTAGTGCATTAAAGTATATAAGTCATGGATACGTACTCAAGTAATCATTTGAGGATTAAGATTACTGCAGGATGATAATCAAAGCGTCATTAATTATTATAAACGGAATTATTAAACTGTATCAATTAACACATTAGGTCTAGTCTAATGTCATACCTCAATACTGATATACATTAAAGTTTCTACTCGGAACCTATCAGATAGTCAAGACAAACCATCCCTCCAAGAAAGTAGACAGCCTTTACAATCTTTTCATGAATAAGATCCCCAAATCTTATTCCATTGATTGCGTACTATTTATTTAGACTGTTATCAAATTATCACGTCTTCTATGTATACCCCGCATATATATGGTAATCCGATATATTACCAACAGCTAAGGAGTATTTTATATTTGCTCAAAATAACCATACAATCAACAAATGAAAGTAAATATGACACAATTTATTAAACATGAATAACCTCCTCTTATTAATATCAAAATCTCATATTTACAGAAAATTCCTAATAATGATTTTCTATCCTTAGGGCACATTTTGTTCCCAACACCTCGTCCATGGAATTGACGAGTCATGTCATGACCATCGAATTCTCTGCATCCCATGTAGCATAGGCCGAGTCTTCTGGTGCTGGTGCCTTCTTATCTCCCATCAAGTAGCCGATTTTTCCATGCCCTTGAATATACATTCGAACCGACTGAGACCACCGCAAGAAATTGTCACCATTTAGGTGAATTGTGGTGATCTGGACAAAATGGGAATCAGAGGTTGGGGCTTGTGAAACCGTGCTGTTGGATGAATTCAGGAGAGAGGAGGAAGTAGGAGCAGATTCAGATGATAAATCAAACATGGTGGGTAATTCTGAAATGCAAAGAAAACGGCTAGGATGGTGCTAGGGTTATGCAGGTTGGTGTAGGGCTGAATCAAAGAACCAATTTTGTCTCTGAACCATTTAAACTTGGAGAAAAGTAATTCTGAATTAAAGAATTCTTGTATATATATGTATTGTACATTAAACGGCTCCTCTTATAGAGGTCTCAAAGAAAGAGATTAGGAAACATTCCCTACACTAGTTGTCTAATATCTAACTTTCCTATTTTACATCATTGACTAAAAAACACAATATTTACAGCTAATCAAATCTCCTAATATTCAGCTGTATCCCAACAAAATCTCCTATGTTCCTACAGATTTGAAAAAAAGTAACACAAAAATCATATCGGAATGAAAATATTTTGTTTGCAAGATAATTATTTTATCTAAAAGATATGACCCGAGTAAAGGAAAAAGGGAAAAAGGAAGGAAAGAACATTTCTCTCATGATGTTTGATTTGAAAAGAAGGAACACAAAAATCATATCAGAAAGAGAATATTTTGTTTGAAAAGAAGGAACACAAAAATTTCAAATCTATCAGTAATTTCTAATAACTTTAAAATTTGGGCGTTGCATATGTTTCACTCCTGACTAGCAAAATCCAGCCTTACTCAAGAACAATATCAAAGTGTCCATACGCACTTCAAACCTCCAACTTCTTCAACATTGGAGCACTATAAAACAAGCAAAGTTGTTAATTTTTTCCTTTCCGAGAAATATATAATCCACAAGAAAGACAATATGTTTTGCTACAGAACCGTAGTATTTAAAGCCAACCACGTCAAACACAAGCAACATTAAACAGATCTCGACTCGAAGGCATGTTCTGTTACAGAAAAGTTCAAAAGAGAACCACAAACCCGAAGAAGGATTTGGTTGGTGGACAACATATACTTTAACATAGTTTACAATCATGTTCTTTTACAGAAAAGTTCAAAAGAGAACCACAAACCCGAAGAAGGATTTGGTTGGTGGACAACATACACTCAACATAGTTTACAATCATCACACTTAAAACATTTTTGTTCACGCAGGCAAAGGTTTCGTTCCAGTGTTGAGAATAAGGAACAGATTACAACAGAAGAATAATACACGGGAAGGGACGTAACAAACCTTAAAACTAGAAAGACCGATGACAATTCACTAGCCATAACAGCCTAAAATACAATCGAAAACACAAAGGAAAAAAAATAAAAGCATTGTGTCAAAAATAAAAGCATTGTGTTAGGAAAGAGGTGCAAAAGATTTTAAAGTTCAACGTATGAAGGAGAGCAGGGCAGCCTTACGTAGTGATCTGTTGCCGCTAGCGTTCACGTCCTTGTAGATGCATAACCTGTCACGAGGAACAGTATTTAAAGCAGAAGGAATGAAACATTGAAACATTGAAAATGATCTAGTAACTACTAAAGTTAATATCGTTTTGAAGCTTGTCTCCAAAACCAGCAAGACACGAGAAAGGAATTTCATGAATCAAGGGAGCAGAATTAAGTGGCAATATACCAAGTGCTGATTTTATTTATAATAACGTGACATATTATTTCTACGAGCGTATAGAATAGTAAAGATGCAGATATTTTCAGTAAATTAAACAAATATCTTTTATTAAAGAAAAGGTTATGAAACAGAAAGGGAAAAAAAAAAAAGATATATCACATCAGAAATTAATAAACATCAACCAAGAAAACAAGGCATTTGAAGCGGAAGTGTGGACATAATAATAATGAGAATAAAAGTACCAAAGACTTGCTTTTACATAGTGATAGAACGAACCTTAAGTTCTTCAATCAATCCTCGATATCATCACTGAAGAAACTGAACCGATCACTTGAGAAACTCATCCTATCACGGGCCAACATGTCATTCCATGGAACATTTGAAGTGGAGGATGACGCTGAGTCTGCTTCATTGTCACCGTAACAAAAACTCATTCGAAGGTCGTGCTGTACAACGTCATCAAAATTTGTGGCTAGGCCTTGCAACCTCTCCAACAAGTCCAACTTACCAAGTTCATACAGTGCATAATTTCTTCCCTGAATTCTGTACCAGAAAAGGACAGAAGGTACATGCTCAATCTTCACATAATCCGAGCCTCCGTCTGGCTGCATATTAAGCACTAATTCATCTGGCATGTCATAAAATGCAAGAACTTTGAGACTTCTCAGGTGCTGGATGCCGGAGGGCACCTCCTTTAGTAGCGGGCTAGGTCCAATCCTCAATTCTTCAAGAATAGGCAAAGCGCCTTCTTCTATGTCCACCACCTCTAGCCTTTGCAAGTCTCTTAAAACAAGCAGTTCGAGCTTGTGAAATCCACCCACCTCAAAACGAAGTTGCTTTCCCTCGTATGCCTGGTAGAGCCAAAGTGAAACTAAATTAGGCAAATGACTGATGTGTTGTGACGCCCCGTCCACCCACGTAGGGCCGACCACGCGAGTGGGGGACCGTCACCTTACCTTTACTTGCTTGACTTATCTTGATCGGGAAAAATTTCGGATAAATTTTTTTTTTTTTCTTGCTTACTTTTAAAACTTCTTTTGAAACTTTAAAGCTTAAACTTCTCTTTCTTTTAAAACTTGAAACTTCATCTTAAAATTTTGACTTGTAAACATTACATACATACATAACGTAACTTGACATTTAAACATACTTGAAAAACTTCATAACTTTAATATTTTGCGGAAATTATGCGTAGTGGTATCTCACACCGCCCTTCACTTGCTGCATCATCTCCAAGCCCACCAAGTAAGGCTACAGGCCTTTTATCTTTACCTACAGTATGAAATATATCTGATGAGCTTTTGCTTAGCAAGTACAAACTTTAATCTCACAAAAACATTTTTCATTTTAACATCTTGAAAACATACATCATCTTATAACATATGCATGAACCATTTATGTCCATTTCTGCAATCCATTTTTAACTTGATCTTATTATCTTCCTTTAACATGTGGGCCCCTTGTGTACGTACCCGAATTATAGCGCGCCTCCAGATAAAGTTAAGGTTTGCAAGGTCCTTAACAGTTTTGGGAAACATTAACCTTGAACATGAAAAACCCTCCACCTTTAGGAGGTTGGTACGACACTTTAGTTGTGTATTTTTACCAAGTGGATTATCATTGGTGAACATACCTCATGATGTCCCAAAATCATATCTTATACATGCACATGGCCTATTTTAACATAACATGGCCTCTTTAACACATGGCATTCTTTAAAATATGGCATTCTTTCAAACTTGAAATTCTTTAAATCATGGTCTCTTTAAAAACATAATATCTTTAAAACATGGCATCTTAAAAACATAGCATTTAACCATGGCATTTAAACATGACATTTGAACTTAACATTTAAACATGACATTGCATATTTGAAAATACATTACTATTTCCCATACTACAGGTGAGGTTTGTATTTACCTGAGGTCCTACACTCTTGACGTATCGTTCCTCGTGATATATCAATAGGTTCCTATTCCTGTTGCAATCAAGGTGTAAGATAAGGTTATCTTATCTTACCATAATTCATGATATATGATGTTGATATCCCAACCAACATCCATGAACAATCCTAGTTGTATGTCCCCCTAATACCTCTTGCTAAACTTGATTGGTTACTTCCTTCTTCTTGGGCTTATGTTTTACTTTTACTTGATCCGTAATCCATTGAGTTATTATCTTATCAATAACCCTAAGTCTCAGCCCAATTCATTAATCTTGGTATCCTTTAGGGTTATATTGGGTAACCCTAAAGGTCAAACTTTTGGTCAACCCAAGTCATCATGTGGTCAACTAAGGTCAACCCCCTTTGGGTCTAACGTTGGGCTTTGGGCTTAGCCCAGTAACTCGGATATAACCTCCAGTTACTATTCGTAATCGGCTCATTTACCCATTTTATCTAGAAAATCTCATTTTCTTACTTTGGACAACTTTGGCTTCAAAATTCCATTTCTCTTCTTAACATGGAAAAGTTGAGGAAAATTTCCAACTTTAAAATCATTTGGTCTAAATACTTTAAAATCTCATTCTTTTCTTAACTTGTAAAGTTTTGGGTGAATAAGTCCCAAAAACTCTTATCTTAACCTGTAAAAATTCATTTTTTTAAAACTGGTTCCTTAAAATCATTAAGGACTAACAATCGCCTGTTATGTCCATTTTGCTTTACCTTGACTTAAAAATTTCATTTTCCTTATCTTGAAGACATTTGGTTTAAAATCCCATTTTTCTTACTTTTGTAAGTTTTGGAATTTCAAATCTGAAACCTTAAAATCCGTGGTTTTTGAAATGGAGACTTATAAAAATTCATGTTTTCAAAGCGGATCCTCATAAAAATCATTTAGGGCTGGAAACTGCCTTTGTAACAGTTTCCATAGTCAAAACAGTGGGTTTTTGAAGAAAAACAGTTTTTCTGAACCAATTTTAGAAAATCCTGTGCAGGAATTTTCGGTTCCCTGCACACTCCTCAGAAAACAGTGTCAGTTTAAAAATCGGATCCGAATCTGAAACACTTTTCTTCACAAAAGTTGTAGCTATCGAAAAATGCTAAAATTTTTGTGTTTTATGAAAAATCCAGTTCCGCTTGTATTCGTGCCAGTTTTTGTTTGAAACCGGCTAATCCTGAAAACTGGGTCTCAGATTAGCCACGGGTTTTGGTAAAAACGGAGGCCATTGGAACCTCATTTTGGAAAACGGTCCCCGCTACCCCCTAGGAAAAATCCTTCCGAACAACTTTCATGTTTTAAGTTTTACCCAATTCGGCCTCTAAAGGCCTTAAAATTCTACTTTCCCGAAACTGGCCAGTTTTGAATCCGAACTGGCAGTTTCGGTTGTTTAGTCCGATTTACGTCCTATTTCGCGGAATCTATCTTGACCGATCACATCGGGAGCTTATACATAAATCAAGCAGCGTTTCTAATGTCCCATACATTCATTCATGCCAATCCATCATACCATGCAGCCCCCCAAAAACCAACTGTCCTAGTCTTTGGCTGCATGGTGTTCTAGCTTTTGTATTTTATTAATCAAGCATCAACATTCACCCTTATCTAGCAGCCAAATCAGCCACTGCCTAGGGCAGATTTTGTGACAAAAAATCAAGGAACATACCATCACAACTAGCATGCATTCTAACCATTTTTCAAGCATAAATCATGCAAGCAAACATCATAAATAAGCCAACCGACCCTAATCCCTAATCAAGCACACATACCACCACATCTAGGACTGAAAAATAATTGTGGACTTATGTCCTTACAAACCATCTTGAACCACAATTAAAATGCTTAATTTGAACTTAATTGAAAGATTTGGGTCAAGATTTACCTTAAACCCAAGTTAGGGTTTGGAAATTTCCAAGATCCCCTTTGCTTCTCCTTGGTCCTTGCTCACGGTTTTGATCCAACTAGAGCACCCAAAATTTTTCTCTTGGTTACTTGCTAGATCTACTCAAACCCGATCATTCCCACAAGATTTCCCCTCAAAAATTTCAACTTTTCCTCACCCCAAACCCACGGCTGCTGCTGCCCAAAAATGGGTCTCCAAGCCTCCAAAATTTTTTCTTGTTTCTCCCTAACAAGGATCTAGCTCTCTCAAGCAAAAACCCTCTAAAAATTTTCTAATTTCTCTTATATTTCTCACCCTCAAACCCACGGATTTTTGACTGAAAAATTGGTAAGAGTTTGGTTGCATTTCTTGAATAAAAATGGGTATTTTGAGGGCACTTATTTATAGAGGAAGGGAGGCTTGGAAAACACTCCAAAGGGGGACAAGTGTTGCCGAATTTTTGGATGGGGATGTGGCACTCAATTGGTGGAAGGGAGGTGTGTGGTTGGCTAAGGGAGATGTGGAAGGTTCATTCACCTTTCCTTTTTTCCCATGAGGTGGCCGAATGGTGTGGTGGGAGAGCCTCCACCTCTTTCAAGCTTAGCTAAGCTTAGTGACCTCACCAATTAAAAGCCACATGATGTCATTCCCTTAAGAAACAAGGGCCTTCTTTGGTTGGTTCACCAAATTGTCCATTTTTTTTTTGTGCTTCACAGTTATTTCCAATACTGTGCTCCGTATTTTTATACTGTACTTCGGTCCAAAATTTTTCTATGTAAAATCGGACCGTAAAAATTTTCCTCCTATTTTTCGGAGACCTTTTTACCCTTAATCCTTAACTTAGTGTGCTTGATTTCTAGGGTGGTTTTAAGGCTCATTCTTGGTATCTTGACCATAAAAAGTGTTCGCAGTCTCTTCTTATACTGCATTTCATCATATTGTAGAGTCAACGTTTTGACCCGGCCTTGGTCAAACTTTGACTCTTTGGTCAAACATTCGAATTTCGTAAAATTACATCCTTTTTTGTTCTTTTCGACTCAAAATGCCGTTGCTAACCTTGGCATTCTATTTTGAGTCTTAAAGCCAATTCAATGAGAATTCTAACATTAGCTAATAAAATTATGAATTTCACATGACCATTCATAATTTTCCATCAAACATCTTATCAACACATCACACGGACTTCTAATTTCTTATGACTGAGGAAATCACCAGTCCATGAAAATTCCGGGTGTTACATGTGTCTTAATGGGTCATCACTTAACCTTGAGAGACTTAGGCACAACATGCTTAGATTCTGAAGACTCGAAATCCAATTAGGTGTGACGCCCCCTTACTACGTGGGGCAGTCACCCCTTACCTTACTTACTTACTTTCTTGAAAATTAGGAATATATATATTTTTTTTTTTGAAACATACTTATAAAAACATTTGTCTTTAGTAATATATCATTACTATTTAAGTAAACGTTTACTTAAGGCATTTAGTTCCAAAATACCATAAAGCATAATTTGTCTTTATCATACATGCTTATATACAAAACTTCTTTACATCAAAAGATTTACGGAAACTATGCGTAGTGGTATCCATACCGCCTTCGTCTGCCGCCACACCGCTCCAACAATGCCCAGCATTAAGCTGCGGGTTTCTTACCTACAGTATAAAATATAACTGAATGAGCTTTCGCCCAGTAAGCACAAACATAATCTCACAAAACATTTAAAACATCATGAAAAACATACATCATCATATGCATATGCGTGAACCGTTTATGTTCCAATTATGCACTTCTTTTAACATTCTTATCTTTCTTATGGGCCCTATAGTGTACGTACCTTGAACATATAGCGCCCTGCTGGATATAGTTAGATGGGATTGCAAGTCCCTAACTGTACCCAGGAAACATAAGTGATTACACCCTCTTACAACAACGAGAGGGCGAATCCATAACTTCATCATAAAAATCCTCCACCTTGGTGTGGGTTGGTACGACACTTTACTTGTGACTTCTTACCATGTTATTTATCGTTAGTGAACATACCATATG
The DNA here is from genome assembly GCA_025413485.1 of Ficus microcarpa. Lineage (NCBI taxonomy): Eukaryota > Viridiplantae > Streptophyta > Magnoliopsida > Rosales > Moraceae > Ficus > Ficus microcarpa. The sequence continues at coordinate 2,749,946 of CM046381.1, read as the reverse complement.
ATGTCACTGCATGATAACATACTTTGTATCTCATTAATAACATGACATGGCATTCTTTTCATTCATGGCATTTACAAACATGACATTTTCATAAACATGACATTTTGCAAATATAGTACCTTTATAATCTCTTGCAAAAATAGCACTTCTTATAAACATGGCATTTTACGAAAATAGTACCTTTTATAAACATGGCATTTCGTAAAAATAGCGCTTTTCATAAAACATGGCATTTCATAAATATAGCACACAACATATTGCAGCATATTTGAAAATCACATACTTGAACATAATTTACTAGTTTTCATACTGCAGGTGAGGTTTGTACTTACCTCTAGTGCCGTATCCTTAGAATCGCGTTCCTTAATTCGTCGGCAACCGCAATTCACTTTCCTGATATACCAAAAATATAGGATCAGGATCCTTTCGTAAGGTGTTGGTGACTTACCAACACTCACATTTACTTTTGGTTGTATATCCCCTATACATGTTATCCATCTTGGCCACTTTAATCCCCATTCTTTATTGAACTTCGATTAAATCCTTAAGAGGTTACATTGGGTAACCTTTTTGGTTAGAGCCTTGATCTCTTATTGGGCTTGGCTCATACATCCTTGTTATTGGGTTATTTCCTTTAACCCATTCAATCTTAGCCCATTATACAAGTGGGTATCCCTTAGAGTTATATTGGGTAACTCTTAAGGTTAACCTTAATTAACCTTGGGTCAACCTTTTGTCAACCCTTGGTTATCCTTGGATTTGTAACTCGGATATAATATCCGGTTACCGTTCGTAATCGGCTTGTTTACCAATTTTACTTTAAAATTTCTCTTCCTCATTTTTGGAAAATCTTGTGTATTAAGCTTCCAAAAATCCCTCTTCTTGCTTGTAAAAATTCCAACTCCTTTAATTAGAAAACTCTTTGGCTTAAACTCATTATTTTCTTTAACTTGTAAATTTCTTGGTTGAAACCCTCTTTTTCTTTACCTTGGAGAAAAATGTGGATTTCAAACCCGAGCCCTTAAAATTCATGGTTTTCGAAACAAATCATTTATAAAATCATTTGGGGTCGGAAACCATCTTTGGAACGGTTTTCGAAGCTAAAATAATCATTTAAGAACACTTCATGATTTTTCTAGAAAAGATTTTCGTGAGACTCATTTGCAATATTTTCGGGCGCTCTGCGCGTCTCTCACAAAACGCGCCCATTTTAAAAATCGGCTTGGAATCTGAAAAACTTGTCTTCACGAAAGTTGTAGCTATCAAAAAATGATAAAACTTTCGTGTTTTGCACAAAATCTAGTTCGGCCTAGATCAATACCAGTTTTTATTTGAAAATGGGTTAACTCTGAAAAACTGTGTGGAGAACGTCCCAGGGTTCAGCCATGGGTTTTGGGTGAAACGAAGGCCTTTGGAGCCTTATTTTGAGATTCTGTCCACGTTGTCCTCTAGGAAAAGTTGTTCCGAACAACTTTTGTGTTTTGAGTTTTACCTCGTTTGGCCTCTAAGGGCATGATATTTTCATTTTCCAGAAACTGCTCAGGTTCGAAACCGAGCTGGCAGTTTTGAGTGTTGTCCGGTTTACATCCTAAGCTAGCATGCATCAACGGGGCTGTCTTGGCAGATTTTTTTTTTTTTGGCCACATCTTATGGGACATACAACCTACTTTCTAGCATGAAAAATCCATCATTTTCAAGCACAAATTTGAAAGCAATCAAGCATAAAAAAAATCAGCCAACCAACCCTAACCTATCAAGCACATACACACCAAAATAGGGCTGAAAATTAAATGGACTTATGTCCTTACAAACCACTTCCAAATCATCATTAAAAATACTTAAATAAGGCTTAGATTTAAGGTGGTTTAAGAGATTTACCTCAATCCAAGTTAGGGTTTTTGAAATCCCAAAGTTTTCCTTCCTTCCTTGACTTACTCTTAGCCCACGGTTTCTTCATGGAAAATGCATCCAAAAATTTTTGTGGTTAGCCCTTCCTTGATTGGTGCTCACGGCTTTGGCTCAAAAATGGAATCCAATAGATTTTTGGTTAGCTTTTGTTGCTCCTTCGAAAACCGAGAATCACAAGAAGACAATCCAAGAATTTTTTTCAAGATTCACTTACCTCTTTCTCTCTTGCTCTTGGTCGGCCAATACTCCAAAAGCTCACAAGAAAATTTTTCCAATCTCTCTCTCTCTTTCTCTCAAAACCGTGCACCCTTTGGAATGGGAACCCAAAACTTTTGAATCTCTCTCTCTCTCTTCCTCCTCTTGCTGCCGAACTTGCATATGAAATGGCTAGGATTTTTCTTAGTTTTCTCAAGCAAAAGGCTAGAGAGATGAGATAGATTTGATGTGAAAAAGTGGAGCTAGGAGTTGGTGATAACTTGCCTTGTTTTAAGGCTTTAGTCTTGTCTTGCTTTTCTTCCAATGCAGCCGAATCCAAGGGGGAATTAAGGGGGGTTGTTGCCGGATTTTCAAAGGAGAAAAAGGCATGGATTTGACTTGTTATTTTAAGCAAAAGTGACAAGACTTTGATGGACAAAAGTTGTTCAATCTTTTTCCTTGTTTTAGGGCTTTATGCCTTGTCATGGTTCCCATTTTTTTTTCTTTTTCTTTGTTTCCTTTGGCTGTCCACTGTTGCTGCCGACCAAGGGAGGGAGAGTTGCTGCCTTGATTGCCAAAATTTGATGGGTAAGGAGGGACATGTGTCCTCTCTTGGTTGATCCTAGAGATCTCACAAATTTTCTCCCATGCTTGCTCAACTTCTTGGCCCTTAAATCATGGCTTTATGTCTTGTTCCCTTTGATTTCCTTTTCTTTCTTTTGTTGGGTTTGCAGCCGGCTGTGAGGGGGAGGGAAAGATGGTTGCACAAGTAAGCTTGAGATAGTAAAGGATGATGTCATGGGCATGGGCTCTTGTCCTTTGCTTGGTTAGACTTTGGTGGGTCATCTAGTTACCAAAACTAACCAATTTTCTTTTCTTTTCCTTGTCTAGATGGCCGGACTTTTATGGGGGTAGGGGCTGCCATTTGAAGTCTTGAGTTAGTGGAGGGTGATGTCAAGAATTGATGTCATCTTCCACTAGCTCTTTCAAGGCCTTGTTTGGCCATTTCGATCTTTCACAGCTCTTTTAGCGTTCTACAGTTATTTCCAACACTGTGATGAGCATTCTTATTTTATATTTTGGTCCAAAAATTATTCCATTAAATTTTTGGACCGAAACTCTCTTTCTCCAATTTTTCGGAGACCTTTTTACCCTTAGTTCTTTTTCGGTGTGCTTGATTTTTCTAGGGTGGATTTACGGCTTATAAAACTTTATTTTTGGAGTTTCTTTTCATATTCCTCCATCATACTTGTAAAGTCGACGTTGTGACCCGTTCCGGTCAAACTTTGACTTTTTTGGTAAACCTTTTGACTTTTGGTCAACCCTTTGACTTTTTGGTCAGACCTTTGACTTTTTCGGTCAAAGTTGACTTTTGTAAAATTTCATCCTTTTTCATTCTTTTTCCTTTAAAAACTTCATTCTTGGCTCGTAAAACATTAATTGAGTCTCAAAATCATTAAATGAGGACTCGAACATCGTTTGAATAAAATTATGAATTTTTCATATAACACATCATAATTACATAAATTAGACTCTAATCCCTTATGAACAAGGAGATTACAAGTCTACAAAATTTCGGGTCTTACATTAGGAAACGTCCGTAATAGGCCTCTCAAAACTAGACGTTGCAAATAAGGTGGTGGAGATGAAATGGTTTGTAAATCCAAAATCTCATGGCTAGTCGTCGCGTGTAAACTTAAATATTCTAGATGGTACATCTTCTCAATAGAAGGGCAAAGAGCACTAACAACTTCGGCAGTTAGTCTCGTAATTCCCAACTTTCTCAGTCCCCTCAACTTCTCCAGCTCTTTTTTAATATCAACGCCCGTTAAACTTGCCTCAACTGTCATTAGTGTCTGCAAGCTCTCCAGATATCCAATCCCTTCCTTTATCCTCACACCTTGGGTTGAATCCATACTGATATTGCTGTCATAACCACTAGCTAAAAGGTGTCGAAGATTCCGCAGCATTTTGATCTCGACTGGTAGCTCAATCAGCAGGGTGTTTCTTACATCCAGTGTTTGTAGATTCCGTAGCTTACCCACAGACTTTGGCAGTTTCTTCACTTTTGTATTCTTTAAACTTAAGTA
>CM046381.1:2723537-2745653 GCA_025413485.1 Ficus microcarpa | reverse complement strand
CTTCAGATGGAATAAATTTCCCACTTCCTCTGGGAAGCGCTCAAGTGGAACATTTTCAAAATCCAACAATGCCAAAAGTTTATATTTTCTAAACAACGAAACCAGAAAAGAGTTGTTCAGAGAGCCAAGATTAGAGAGGAAAACAGAACGGACCCCAGAATCTTCAATGGTCTCTAGAAAAATTTCCTCGATATTATTAGAGATTAAAAGACGACGACTCTTTCCTCTAAAACCAGAGTGATTGTCATTTCTTATCCAACAGAAGCTTAATTCATCAGCCTTTTGTCGGGCAATATCACGCATTGAGTCATGGAGTTGGCAAAATTTCTCCAAACCGTAAAACCCTTCGCATGCTTGAACCAGGTTTCTCCGTATGAGCTCATTCAAGTATTCTTCAGCAACTTCTTCTAAGGTCTTTCCTCCCCCTGCTTGTACAAAACCCTCGGCAATCCATAACTTGAGTAACTTTTCGTACGGAATTAGGGAGTCTACATCAAAGATGCTAAAATACAAGAAACACATTTTTAGGTAGTAAGGCAGATCATGGAAACTGAGAGCAAGGATCTTAGAAACACGTGAAAGGTGAGGATTTGAGGTCAGCTTAACATGGAAATTATCGAGTAGTTTTTGTCTTCTCTTTCGTTGACAACAAACCAGCTACCGCAACAATTACAAGTGGCAAGCCTTGACACATTCTAATTATTTCTTGGGACAAATGCTCCAACTTTGAAGGACAATGCTATTCAAGCTCATGTGGGAAAGCTCTACTACAAAAAAGCTCCCAAGAAAGTTCTTCGGACAAAGGTTCTACCCTGTGAACATGAGTTAATGAGATTGTTTCAAAGAAAGTAGCAACAGTGTCACTACCCTACTGCCGGCTTCATTATCAGGCAAAGCATGTCCCACCTCTTGCCAAAATTCTTCTTGCCAAACATCATCAAAGACAAACAGGTACCTCTTTGACTGCAAATATTGCCTTAGGGTAGTGATTAACTCATCACCCCGCATTATGGAAAGATCCCACACATCACGGTTTCCTGCTGCACCGATCTGCCTAACCATAATCCTTAATAGGTGCTCAGGATTGTACGACTCACTCACAGTAATCCAAGCAAGGCAGTCAAAATGTCCTCTTATCACTCCATTATTATAGACCTTTTGAGCAAGAGTGGTTTTACCAATTCCACCAATGCCTACAAGTGAAATAATCGAGTTCCCACATGCTCCTTCGACTAACCTTTGCATCAATTCATTTGCTGCAAAATCAATACCTACAATACTTTCCATGAAAGGGCGGTTGATCAATCGATCCTGATGTCTTTGGGCAATTGCGGCTCTTTTCCGTGATAAACGACCTATGCCATATGCTTGACCTCGTCTCTTGATTTCATACAGCATTTCCTTGATGTTTTGAATATTAGAAGACAGTCTGAGGTGATTATTCAATGTGCCGATCAATCGACCAACTCTACCGAGGAAATTAATGAATCCACGTTGATGTTGTCGTTGTGCCACTTTGAGAATGTACTCGTCCACGACATCTTCTATGAGTTCAGCCACCTCCTTCGATTGTAACAGCCAATCCTTTACAGCATCGCTCAACTCCTCTGTCTCTGACCTTCCATCTGCATCTCTGAGGAAAACCCTGATGACCTCCAGTTCGTTTTTTAGGCTTTTAACTTCTGATTTATCGACTCCTCTTACTAATCTTGACTCTTCGGTTAGCAGCGAAACCAGCTTCTCAATCGCGCGAGCCGTTGAGATCTCACTCCCTCCAGCCAAGTCCATTTCTCCTAAAGACAGTTTCACTTTCCCAATGCTGCAAAGTATGACTTCTTCAATCAGTAAGTTTAGAAGCGTAACAGAGTGCTAGATGGTTTAAATACCAACATGACTGACTAGGAGACATCAGAAACGAAGCATCAGTTAAGTTAAGAATTAGTGCCCCAATTCTATATCACGAGAAAATAAACAATCACATAACACATTAATTTTTTCCTTCACTATCAGGATCGACAAGTTTACAAGATAAATTACACACCCTCGTAACTTTGTGTTTTTTTTTCCTCCTCTACACTATAAAATTATATGCTGATTTTTTTTTGTAAAGAAAAACTAGAACAACAAATTTCATGTGTAAAATCCTTAAAATTCCCTAAATAAATAAACTCTCAATACTTAGACCTTTCCGAGGGTCAATCCACGTACTGTTTTTGTGTAGGGCGTTTCTTTTTAGGACATTAATTAGGCTCTACATTTCATATTCCACTCTCTTCCTATAATGCTCACACTGGTTCTGTTGCCTTTCGATCATCGGTAAATGATAACATATACACTAGACTATATATATACACACACATATCAATGTTCTAAAGAAAAAAACAAATCTCCGAATAAATCATTAAGGGGGAAAAAAAATAAAAAAAAACATGATTGTTAGAAGAATAGAACTCAAATAAACTAATAACCAAAAAAAAAAAAACAAAACAGAGAAAAATCACCATCAACCCGAGTACCGATCAAGAACAACCTGGAAGAAACAATACAGATACATACATGCTTCTTCCATACCCCCCCCCCCCCCAAAAAAAAAAAAAAAAACAAGATACGTGAGAGATCGTTAAGCACATAGATGTGTGACAAAAGATTAAACTTACTTTGGAAATGTAATGGAGTGAGAGATAGTTAAGCAATATGATTCACAGAGTTAAACCCAGATCGCTGATGAGAGATCTAGGAATTTGCCAAAATGACCTAACCACAAACTTAAATTAGCAAAATGACTTTTCATTTTATTTTCAATTTTTTTAATTCAAAAAAAGCTGACTGTATTTAAAAAAACAAGAAAGTAAATTAAAATAAATAATTAACTCCTTCGAGGAGTGATTTAACTCCTTCAGATCTCTCATCAGCGATCTTGTTTTCACTCTGTGGATCATATAGCTTAACCATCTTCCACCCAATTGCACTGCCAAAGTAAGTTTAATCTTTTTTCACACACACACACACACACACACAAATATTTATATATGCATATATCTATATATTGTTTTCTTCCGGATTGATCGGTACCTGGGTTGACGGTGATTTGTCTCTCTGCTTTTTTTATTAATATTAAATTCTTTTTCGTTTTCGTGTTTTTTTTTTTTTCTTTCGTCTCAATAATTTATTCCTAGCTCTGTTATTTTCTTTAGAACATTGAAATATATATATATATATATATATATATATAAATGGTCTTAGATCGTGATGATATCCGATATTGTGAATTTAAACGTGAATTTAAGAAAGAACGAAAGATGTTCATTGTGCAGAAGAGGAGTCAACGGGGGTGCTAAATGCTAGATCGTCTAAGATCTCATATTCTATTTCCAGATCCGATATTCTTCTGATCAGAGCAACTGGATAATTGCCCCGTTGGTTCGAGAAGCCAAGCATTTACCGGAAATGGAAGCTGCAAGTACAGCAACTTATGTCATTGAAAAGGTTCTTCGCTTGATAACAAGTGAAGCAGATTTGTTCACAGAGGCCAAATTTGACATTGGTAGTCTGAAACGTGTGCTGGAGGCTCTCGAGGATTCCATTATTAACATAAACAAGCTGGATTGGGCCATGGAAGCGCGGTTGACTGAAGCAACAAAGGCAGTGCAACGCGCTGAATTCATCTTGGACACGTACCTTCTTCGGATGGCAGAACGTCGACAGCGGTGGGGATTCAATTATACGGTTCTCCAGAAAGGTGACAGCCTGATTAAAAAGATGAAACCAGGACAGGTAGCTTCTGAGATTCAACGAATTATAGATGAATTACAACGGCAGAAAAAAGACTTGGTTGAATATCAACAGCTTGTTTGGTCGCCAGGATCCAGCAGAAGGAGTGCAGATTACATATCTGTGGACGACTCGTGCAGCTTCACTGAAGAAGATGAATTTGTAGGCATCGAGTCCCGAAAAGAGGAACTTGTAAGCATGCTGGTCGGAGAACCATCCGAACGGTTTGTGATTTCATTGGTTGGTATAGGTGGAGTTGGTAAGTCCACTCTTGCTAGTGTTGTCCACCAAAGTGACGAGGTTCGACAACACTTTGATTTCCATGCGTGGGTTAGTGTATCCAAATGCAATAACTTGGAGAATCTCTTCAGATACCTGACGCAGATGATCTGCGCAAATGGAGACTCCAGCGAGGAGGAAATTGACATGATGGAAGGAGAGCAAGAGCTAATTAGTTGCTTGAAGCGACATTTGTCGACAAACAGGTATGTGATTGTTTTCGATGATGTCTCGCAAGTTGATTTTTGGGAAGTCATGAGTCATGTATTCCCGGATAGCAACAACGGTAGTAGGATAATCATCACAACACGCAACAATGCAACTGCTGCTTCTTGTGATGTTTCCAAGTGTCTACAACCTCTTTCCCAAGAAATGGCTTGTGAGTTATTTTGTAAACATGCATTCCGTAACTCTGATTATGGTAATCATCCCCATGAGTTATCGGAGTTGGCCCGAGAAATTATTGGAAGATGCCACGGGTTACCACTTGTCATTAAGGCCATTGCTGATCATCTGTCTATGGGACTGTCTGATTGGACAATGATACTAAACCATTTCCATGATCGTTTTAGACTGACTCCCAGACTTAATTCAGTAATTTCAACAATTTTCTCTCGTAGCTATAATGATCTGCCTTTCCCTATTAGACTTTGCTTCTTGTACTTCGGTATCTTTCCCGAAGACTTTCTGATTCCTGATCAAAAATTATTCATGTTGTGGATCGCTGAGGGTTTTGTTAAAGAAGAGATTGGCAAGACGTTGGAACAAGTTGCAGAAATATACTTAAATGAGCTCATAAATAGAAACTTGGTCCAAGTCTTACCCATGAAGTACGATGGCACCGAAAGAATGTGTACAGTTCAGGGTTTCATGCATGAAATTCTTGTAGCAAAGGCCAAGGAATTTGAGATCTGTCAGGTATTTGACGAGAGAGACTCGACAGCAAATGTTGAGCCTGAAAGTCGTCGACTGTCGATCTACGGTGGAGTAATAAACTCTTTAGAAATCACTGTCGAACACTCCAGGGTTCACTCTGCCTTTCTTTTCGATGCCAATGGAATAGTGATTACAAAGTCTTCGCTGGTTAGTTTGTTCGAAAGATTCAAGCTTCTGGAGTTGTTGGACTTTGAAAATGCTCCACTAGATGACCTCCCGGCGGAACTGGGAAACCTGTTTTTCTTGAAGTATTTGAGTTTACGGAATACGAAAGTGAAGATGCTTCCAAAGTCCATCGCGCTACTACTCAATCTACAAACCTTAGACACTAGAAATACACTGATTAATGAGCTACCAATCGAGATCCAGAAGCTCCGGAAATTAGGACACATACTGGCTAGTGTTCATAATGACAAAGGCAGCCCATGTTCAGTCCGCGGAGCGAGGATTAAGGAAGGGATTCGTTTTCTGGAAAACTTGCAAACACTAATGACAGTGGAAGCACGCAGTAGCGGATTAGGTGTCATAAAAGAGTTGAAGAAATTGAGAAAGTTGAGATGTTTGGCCATTTCAAAATTGGACTCGCACATTGTGAACCCTCTCTGCACCTCCATCGAGAAGATGAATCTCCTTGAATCCCTAAGTTTATACGCTTCCAATGATCTTCAAACTTTGGTTTTGGAATCCATTTCGACTCCACCACCCTTACTAAGACGCCTCATCTTGAAGGGTCGTCTAGAGAAGTTGCCAGGTTGGATTTTGAGGCTTCAGAATCTAAGCATATTGGGTTTAAGTTTCTCGAGATTGACTACTGACCCTTTAGAAGCCCTTTCGTGTTTGCCTAATTTGGAATCTCTTTTACTTCATCGAGCATACGATGGCGAGCAACTTCATTTTGCAGAAGGCAGTTTCCAAAAGCTCAAGCAGCTTGTCCTGACGGAGTTACGTGAACTTAGGGTGATAACAATAGAGAGAGGAGCATTGCCTAATCTTGAAGCTTTGACAATTGGACCTAGCCCGCTTCTGAATGAGGTTCCCTTCGGCATCGAACACCTAAGAAATCTGAAAGCCCTGGCCAACTATGACATGCCGACTGAATTTGTGAGCAATATGCAACCAGATGGAGGCTCAGATTACTTGAAGGTTCAGCATGTGGCATCTGTCATTTTCTTCTACAGAGTTCAGGGAAGAAGTTACATTTCGTACACACTTGGCGAGTCGGAGTTGTTGGACTATTTACAACGTTTAGCAACAAACAGAGATGCCACCACACAACATGACCTTCAGTCGAGTTTATTTTTCCACGATGGAGAAGAAGAGTCTGCCTCAACCTCAACTGTTCAGTGGAATGATGTCAACCGGTTGAGTTCCTCCAGCAATCGGATTAGTTTCTTTAGCGATGACATTGAGGACTGATTGAAAATGTTAAGGTTTGTTCTAGCATCTGTCTCATTTGTCTTACTGTTAAATATAAATAATGTTGTGACTTTTTCTGAGACTGTCTCGCCCTTTTCCTAAATCCATGACTACATTTTTCTTTTATTTATTATTTTTTTGCAGTTGCAAAGGACTTGGACTTTTGGACCAAGGTGGAGTGAAATGATAATGAAATTAGTCATCCGAGATATAAAGTTTGCTCCTAGTCTTTCCTTGTGATTGTCGTAGACCGTTGTTGCTGCTCCTTTCTGTTGTAGACCGTTGTTGCTGCTTCTTTCTGGCCTTGCTTGGTCCTCCTTTGAATTCTCATGCTTGGGAAAATGAACATGGTTATGTGATTGTACGGTGTGTGGAACATATGTGCAGTAGACCAACCATGTCCTTCTTTTGTTTTATGGTTTTTCGATTTGTTAATTTTCTGCGTTTGAACATGGTCTCCAAGTCCTAATTTCTGTTATGTTTTTAAATGGTTAATGTGGTTGGCTTGACTAACTGTACTTCTCTTTGGCCAACTTACCATAAATATGCTTCCCCTGTTTTGTTCTGCATATTTTTATCTACAAATATTAAACTTGTCTCTTAGAAAGCATTTCAAGAAAAGCTTGAATAGCCTGTTGTCACGGATGACCAAAAGGCTCAGCTAGGTTCCGTGTGGCACCCCTGCCACAGCGACCAGCTGTCTCACCAACGGGCGCACTAACACATCTTGTCGACTGGTTTGCCCTGCCTTGGGCTCCTCAGGGGAACCGCTCCAGCCCCCACCAGTTTGTGCAGGGGTGGGCTAGCCCCTTCCGTAATCGTCAATGAATTACATCCGTCATGCAGCACTGGAGTCGCCCCAAATAGAGGATATCCAGCCAACTTGGTGTGTAAAAACGTGCTCCGTCCATCAGCCAAGGATGTGACACTGTGAACACTTTGAATTCTTGTCCTTGAGTAGACATTGTGGTAGAGAGATGTCATCGCTACCAATTTGTTCTTTAAAAAAACAAATAAATAAAGTTGGATGTCAAGTAATACAGTAGTGCACTTCTTAGTTTTAATTGAATCAACAATATAATGCATAATTTGCATGTCAATTTCTAATTATGCTATACCGAGAAACATAGTAGCAGACCAGTTAGTTTTTTATTGAGTAGAGAAACCTTTCAGATATATTGCATTTCTTCAATTATGTTTCGTGGTTGTTACCATAACATATTATATTTTCTCATCTGACTCCATCACAAAATGTAGAGTTCGAATCCTCAACCGATCTGCTGATAGTGATTATTTAAGAATTCTTTTGCCGAATCTGTGTAATAAAAAATAACAACATCAAGCCATAATGATTCTGTACATATATGCCAAACCAACACGTTACATCACTTGAAAATTGTTCCCCACAAAATTGTTTCTAAAACAATCGAGAAAAAAGAGAAGAAAAAAGAAAATTAAACAACTATCGAAAACAAGAGAAAAGTTATTGGTAGTTTATCCTTTTCTTCCTCTTCTTTTACTTTTTGCCCTCGTTATAACCAACTCTGACGAGGAACGTTACTACTTAAACTGAACTCCACACGAACAAATAGTTTGTAAAAGCGTAAGTATGAAGATTGCAGCAGCCACAAGCACAGCGAAAATGGTCAATGGGGAGCTGAAATGTTTATGAACCAAGGTAGCCATCCATGTGTTACAGGGGTTACTGTAATAATCATTCAAGCTGTCACAAAGTTCGTTGAAGTAGAAATGCTTACGGCGCAAGATACTTCCTCGGACGAGGTTGTTAATGGATGTTACAACCTCTTTGTTGTCAGAAAGCTTACTCTCAATTACTTTGCTCCGAGCAAGCAACTGGACAGCCCTTGTCGTGTCAACGAGACGGTCGATGATGAAGACATAGTCATTGATGTAACAATCGAGTAAGTGACACTGCTCAAAAGCTAGCAGATTAAGAAAAAAGCTCTCCGTTGACTTTCGTATTCGCAATTGAGGAATCTCCAAAGTTCCTCTGCGGAATTGGATGTCAAACAAGCTTTTAGCTGATCCCACCTCGAACTTGACCCCAGCTTCATGCAGTTCTGTCACACTAGGTATGGTTAGAGTCTGAATTTCACCTCTCGGTGGTAGCTCTCTTGGCACGTGACATTTTCTGAAGAAATCAATAAAATGCTTGACTTTAGAGGATTGTACCCTTCTCAAGATGTCCTCTAGTCCCGTCAAGTAAGCTTTAAAGCGAAAGAATTCGAAGGTCAGCTTGATGAGGGAGATTTTCTCAGTACTCAAGCAAAATCTCTGCTTAATGTTGTCAAGAGAAACCTTTAGTTTGGCTAGGGCAAAAATATCTTCAAATATAAAGAATGGCAACTGATTTTCCAGCAACATCATGTCATTCCTTACATCAACTACCTTCCACGGTCTATTGAATATGCGGTCATTTTCTTGACCTCCATCTTTGGAGTGGTTCCTCAACAAAAGTTCAATTACAAAGGCAGCATCCACAAGGATCATTTCCACGAATCGGTTGCTTTCTATACGTTCAAAAGTCTCAGCATAGTGATTGCGCACTTTTTGCTCCCTTCCCTTCATGAACTCAACATAATTCTCCAAGCTTACATTGGTTCTATCAAGAAAACTCTGGAGATAAAGCATTTTGTGTTCTTCCATGGCTTGCAAGCCGTCCCCACCACGGTGAAGTGGTCCAATGGAGACAACCTTAGGGGTATAGGCCTTTTCATTCTCATGACGTAGCCGTGCTGGGACCCTATAGATACAACATTCAGAGGGTAGCGGAGACATGTTCTGTAATTTTCCTCTCAAAGTGGCCACCAAGTCCTCTGGCAGTTGCTCTTGATCAGGAGAAACATGGCCGGTTCCTTCCATATGCCGGCTATACAAAATTGCTATTTTGAAATACTCGAAACAATGTAGATATACAACTCACTGCACATACATAAAATCCACTTATATAAGGAACAGCAGATAAGTCAAAATAATCATCCTTAGTTTTCTGCTTTCAGAGACAGTTTGAGTGTGTTCCTTTTTTGCTACAGTGTTTCATTTCTATTTCACAAACATTCAAATAAAGTTATTTGAACCGAAAAGTTCAATTCCAATTCTTTGCCCAGACAGCCGAAATATCTGATTATGTTTCTTGGCAAGGGTATAAACACAGAGAAAAATAATTTACGACTTCCATTTGCTAGAAAGAATTAAAACCACCATGTGGCGTGTACCCTAATCCTCTGATCATTCAGTATAGAAACCAGAAAAGACTAGACCATTCAGTGTCGAAAAAAGAAATAAAATCCGAGATGGAGTTCAAACCTAATACAGATTGTGTCATTATCAATTATGATGTTGCAGATACTAGAATGGAATGAATGGTTTTAGTTCTTTCTAGGAAGAAGCAACTCTTTAGAGTAGTCATCGTACGAGCAAACAAACAAACACAAAGCAGATAGCGACGACAAATAGCGGATGCAGCTCCGGCTGAGAGCATAGACCTCTTGCTTCTTTGGAAGCTGAAGCACAAATTAGATGTTGTATGAAACTAGGAGAAACGGGTCAAACCCCAATCCTACTAATTCCAATGTTACTCATTCTCTTTCTTTAGGAACTTTTTACTTGTGTTTCTGGGTCATTATACTGCAGGACCTCATACGCGTAGAACACATTTCTAACGGTTAAATCTGTTCAAAATCACATCAAAATCGAATCCGAAAAACACAGTTATTTTATTCAGATTTGACAGCTGAAAACAGGGCATTAAATCATTATATGTCAAATTATCCAAGGTTAGCATCTCTATGCAGCGAAGCAGAGAACTTAGTGTACTTAATTTGTATAGCAATTTTCTCTCTCTCTCTCTCTCTCTCTCTCTCTCTCTTTTTGGGGCTTTTCCTTAATGGTTGCTACTTGCTAGTTCTAACCAGAATTATTTTCCGACAACTGAGTGAATCCCCCCAAAAAAAAAAAAAAAAAAGAAGTTTACTCCAGAGCAACGCAGCAACTAGATGAAGTTAAGAGAATAGGACGAAGGAAGTACCTGGAAAGAGTAATGAGGAACAGATCAAGAGAGGAGATTTGGACAGAGGAGAACCGAACTGGTGCTCACAACGACTGGGGCAAAGTTCTGCCTTCAATCATCACATGTGCCAAGGCACACAATGTATCTTGAGTTCTTGACTTTGTAACTCAAACTTTAAAAGTCTATAACTTTGTATAGACAAGTTCAAAAAAGACTATTTTTTTCAAATAATTGCATAAAATTTCGAGCGAAATAAACTGCATATCGATTTTTTTTTGCCTAACACATTTTCGATTTTTAACTCCAATAATTCAAACGCATCGATAAATGCATTATCAATTCAAACCCAAATTCTGCAATCCAAACATCAACAGTGAACGCATACCAAGTAACATATTTTGAATTAAGATTTTTTTAAAAATAATAATGGTGATAAGAATCAGTAGGTATATAAATATATACATATATATATTTTTTGGAAAATGGAGATTTCATTTCACAAGAAACAAAATACATAGACACAAATAGCCCCAAATACAAAGGAATTTGATCCCGAATCAAAGATTAGATTCACTAGTAAAGACCAAAATAACAGAGGAGTGAATACTAAATACAAGTACTGAGACTCAAATAGGGGAAGACCTGCTCGATACATAAACTTCGACCTTAATCATTGCTCGTTAAACAACACCAAAATAGTTTATGGACTAACTTAGTCAATCGAGACCAATCCCAAGTAACGGAGGCACTTACACTACGGCATCCGATAACAAACGGATGGGAGACACAAGCAGAAGGCATCACCTCCATTACCACCAAAGCAAAAACACTAGAGTAAATAATAAAAAAAAGAAAAAAAAAACACACCAAAGGAGCTGAAGCATCAACGCCCTTATTACAACAAAACAAAAGAAAGATCTATCGGTAGCAAGCCATCGGCTATCGAACGGAAGCCAGATCTAGATAGAGTTACCCTAAGAGGACAACCCATCTCCAAGATAAGTTAGATCCGCCCCAATTTATGCATCACTCCACACACAGCTACCATCACAAAAAAGCCGACATCAAGACGAGTCCGGTGACTATACTTCAGGGTCGAAAGCCAGGCGACATGCCCAGAGGCGACATCAGAGTTCTGGCTAAACATTGCAACTTTTTATTGTATTTAGAGAAAGAAAGAGAAAGAGAGAGAAATATTTTTTTATCAGTAAGTATATTAAGACATCTAAATATAAGAATGTTAGATGAAAAATAGAAACCACCACAAAAGGAGTAAAAATTCAAAAACAACTATTATGCTAACATCTTTTAGGATCTACTGGATTGGCTCGGTGCCTCATTAAAACCCCTGAAGGAAAAAAAAAAATCTATCAAGGTGAAAAAGAATGTGTGATCGAAAGGAATAAAAACCCTAAAAAAAGTGAAGAAAGTCCATAAAAAGAAAGCCCATTCATATCCATGTAAAATGAAGAATTGGAATATGAGAACCAAAAAAAAATACAAAGTGGACCTATTAAAGAATTTAGTGACGTTTTACTTAAGTATTTATTTATTTATTTATTTGTCATTTACTTTTACATAAAGGAGAGTCATTTTT
Source organism: Ficus microcarpa (assembly GCA_025413485.1). Taxonomy (NCBI): domain Eukaryota; kingdom Viridiplantae; phylum Streptophyta; class Magnoliopsida; order Rosales; family Moraceae; genus Ficus; species Ficus microcarpa. Next base: position 2,733,624 of record CM046381.1, on the reverse strand, counting down.
TCTCTATTAAAAATTTGATCAATTCACTTGTCTTTTTGTTTTTTGTTTTTTTTTTTTTTTTGTTTTGGTGAATAACTTTTTCTTTAGCTTTATTATTACTAAAATATAACATTTTCAAATGTAACTCTCCCAAATAGTGTTTTTCTATGGTTATCACGTAAGAGTTCGTTTGAAGAGGTTTTTGAGATGTAATTTTAGAGATATTTTAGTTAGAGTTTTGGATAGGGGTAATGTCACCAATGCCACTATTTCAAAACCTCTAGACATTTTTGACATCGTTTTTGGACACTTTATTTCTTTACCTCCCAAGACTACTAGTCAAAGGTCAAAGCATATGGTCAAAGGTCAATATAATATGTTTTACCTAAACTGTCGATATTAAATTTTTAAAAAGTTTCAAGACACCAAATTGCCGTATTATGGAAATTCTAGATGAATATTCATGTTTTCAACATTGATAGCCAGACGTCACCGGCATGAGCAGCTGGTGTTGGTTGTAGAATATTCTAGTATAATATTTTGGTTATTCTACCAAAATGTTTTCTATTTTCAACATAGATGGTATAACGTATTCCATCCAATTACCAGCGCTACTTACTGAAATACTTTAGAAGAATATTTTGGATATTCTACTAGAATATTTTTCTGTTTTTGACATATATGGCGGGGAGTCTTCAACTCTGATTGTCGGCTCCGGTTATCGGAATATTCTATTAGAATATTTGCATTTATTCTACTAGAATATTTTGGATATTTTACTAAAAAATTATCAATTTTCTACATGATTGGTTGGATGTCTCTGTTTCCAACATGTATGATTGGATGTCTCTGACTCTGATTTTTGGCATCAGTTGCTGGAATATTTTAGTATAATATTGTGGGTATTCTACTAGAATATTTTGGATATTTTAATAAAAAAATTATCTATTTTCAATATGGTTGGTTGGATGTCTCTGGCTCCGTCCGTCGGAGCCTATTGTCAGAATATTTTGGTTATTCTACTAAAATATTTTTGTCATTGTCCTAGCATATTTTCTATTTTTAACATAGATGGCCAAACATGTCCGACTCAACTATTGGTGTATATTGCCGAAATATTCTAATAGAATATTGTGGGTATTCTACTAAAATATTTTGAATATTCTACTAGAATATTTTCAGTTTTCAACATGAATGATCTGATGTCTCCGGCTCTAGTCATCGATGCCAAAATACTCTAACAAAGTATGCTGCATAATCTACCAAAATATTTGATATTAATAGATTTTTTTTTCTAATAAAATGAGATTTCATTAGCAAGCCAAACAACAACACAACCAGGAGCTAATACACTAGGCTCCACTTAACGTTGTCACAAGGTGCATTTTTTTTTTTTTTACCACAAAATTGTAGTTTACTATAAATTTTCTCTTACAATATAGGAAGAAGGAGGAAAATAGGTCAAAGACCTCTAGTAATAAACATAAATGGCAGACTTTATAGATTATGATTGTAACGCCTTAGAAATTCATAATCTTGATTTCATGAATTATGATCATAGATTTCCTTCATTAATATACTTCAAATGAATTATTTTAGTGAATATTAAATTTCAAGATTATAAATGATTTTATATGTATCATCAGTATGATAATGTCGATGTTCTAACAATGTTGAATTTCTCTATTTAAATGAGAAATTATAGATATATAGAAAATGGATCGAACGACATATTAATTTATATGAAAAATTTATTATGTTGTATTAGAGGAATAAGTGTTAATTTTTGGGAAAGAACCCAAATTATTATTAGTAGATTAATATGATGACCTTAGTATTTATTTTGGTCATATCAATATTTAAATATTGAGAGTATGATTGGGAAAACTAATATGTCACATAGATAGAAAATGAATGGTTAAGATTGATTATGAGTAAATTCAAATTTGGAAGATAGATCAAAAATTGTGATTAGATTAGAAATCAATAGTGTAGATTTTATGTGAAAGGATCATAGGTAAATCAATAACAAAGATTTGGATTTTAAGTGACCAATGAGAGCTTAAGTCAATGATTGGTGTGGTGGAGAATCCAATGGGTCAGATCAAAGATGACAACCTTTGATCAATTGATGAAAAATTAGAAGAAAGAAAAATAAATAAAATAAAATAAAATGAGAAGCCATGAGGGATTTGAATCTTTGTAGACAAAGCAAGAAGAAATTTGAACAAGAAGAAAATAGGTAAATGGTGCATGTATATAACCTCAAGTAAGAGATTACATGGTTTGTTTAAGCAATACAACACAAACCAAGTACATGTTAAAGGGACCATTTGTCTTCCACCTTGTAGAACAAAATTTTCATACCAACCCTCCCCTTAAAGTGGCACCATTTCAAGCTGGAAATCAGCAAATATTTTTCACTTTTACCCTTCAAAAGACAGTGTTATTTAAGAAACATATTTGCTGAAAATAAACCCTAACATCCCATTCCATTATCACACAAGTTAAGCTTGAAAACCTAACTCTTCTAGCCTCCACCAAGCTAAAAAAACTACCAACAATATTCTCTATCTCCAACACCCCTTTAGCACCCTCCTCCCTCCATTTTCAAGCTTCAAGCAACCCCATTACCAAATTCGAAAAAGTATGAAGTGGAGTTAGAGGACGTGTTACTAAGGGTAACCTAATGGTTCTCTTTATGTTTTGATCATTTTTAGAGAACTAAGCATGTTAAGTAGTTAGAATCCTAATGTTAGACTCCTTACCTATAAAAAGATTTTGAGAAGAACTTGGAGGTCTGAGGTGTTAGAGAATCCACTGAGCATTTCGATAAGATCTACGAACTTTGTTAGAGATTGTGAAAGTTATGATGATATGGCATGAGTTAGAAATATTGGTATGAAAAATAAATTATATGATAAGATTCTACATAGGATAAGCTTTATTTTAGGTTTTAGAATCACTTGGGTTGCTTATATATGTCTAAAGTTATGCGCATTTGAAGTTGTGACACAAAACTAGAAAAAAAATAATAATAAAGGCAACCTCTGGGGTACAGTCTAGCCATGGGTTTTATGATATCCGAACTCCTTAAGCTAAGAATTTTAGCTTATAAGTTATAAATATTATCATACACCTTAAGGAACTTTCCAACAAGGTATCATGTGCCTCAAACGGTTTAATATGCAATTTTTAGTGAATTTTACAAGTTGAAACTATGAATCAAGATGTTTTATTGGAACCCTATACTAGTCACGGGTTTTGTAAGTTTTGAGTTAGTAAACCATAATGTTTTATAAAACTGTTTATGTTTTGTAAACTAGACATTATAAAATTTTTGATGACATATGTTTGCCTTATTTGTACCTGTGGGTGAATTGTTATAATTTTTTGAATTTTAAATACAAATCTGGACATATAATACATACATGAGACCAACAATAACATCACCTCATTATACAGCATGTAAGGCTCAAAAACACAAGAAAGTAACTTTATATTGTAAAGTAGACATCTCAAGCTTTGAAATGAGCTATCATAGGTTTACAACGGATAAGTATATAAATTTTAATAAATCACACAACTTTGGATTGAAATCGGGTAAACTGAGATTTTACTATAGGACACTAAGGAAAACATCAACACTAAGGTTTGAAATCCTTAAACTTTTGGAAAATAAATTATAAGAACAGAAACTAGATACTTTAAGCTTTTGCACAAGTCATAAAGTGTCAAAAACAAAATTATACACAAATTTAAATAAATCTTATAAGTTAATGTCTCAAGCCGACAAAATGATTAAACATTAAATATATGATATAACAGTAAGTCATGATATATAGATATAATTATTGATGAAATGAATTGGCCATTAAGTGTATGATCAACTAAATGTGAAAAACTCTAACCTTATAAAGTTGAATTACAAGTTTTTACATGAGTCAAGATAAAGTAAACTAGATGATTACCAGACATACACCAAGAGATTACCTTAGCCCAATTTAATGTGAACAACAAGTGGAAATAGGCCTTAGAAACCCAATAATCCATGAAAGAAAACCCACTTAAGTGTATATAATTAGGTGACTCTTTATCATTAAGGTGATGCACGTTGTTTGATTAATTAAGAAATGAATTAATAAAATAATAAATTAACAAAAATAGAACAAAGTATAATTATGTTAATAAAGCTAATAAATAATTAATTAAAATAAATAATTAATTATAAGAGTTACTCAGTGATATTTAGTTATGTAAGCAAGATTATAATATTGAGTAACTGCATAATTAAAATGCATGATTAATTAGAAATTAATTAATCATTAATTATGAATATAATTATTACTGTAATACTGGATGGTTAATTAGAGATTAATTAATTATTAATTATTGATTTAATTATTAACATAATTATAGATAATTAATTAGAGATTAATTAAACAGTAATTATTAGCATAATATAAATATTAATTATTGACATAAGAATTAATGATTATTAATTATTATATGAGAAAGAGTATTTAAGTAACATATTAATTTTTAATTATATAATTATTAATTAGTCAAATTAAAATTATGTAATTTATTTATAATTATTCAAAATTAAATACTAACTACTAATTAATTAATTAATTAATTAATCAATTAATTAATTAAATAAAATAAATAATAATTAATATAAATTTGTTCAATACTTAATGATTAATATGAATTAATTATTAAGGTTTATTATGATATTAGTAAAATAAGCTCATCTTAATTTATAATAATAATAATAATAATAATAATAATAAATATATATATATATATATATAACTATGATTCGCTCTAATATCGAGGTATTATTGAATCTAAGACAATTCATCAAACTCATGTAATAGGATATATTACTTCAAAAGTTTAAGTACATAAAATAGGTAAGTACAAACCTTACCTACAGTATGGAACAAAATATTTTTTTTGTTGATCTTATACGTTTGTTATGATTTGTCTTGATGATATGGTGAATATGAGTGATATATATTGCTTGATTAAGCATTTGACGTATAAAATTTCTTTTGCACTAATATGATCAACATACCTCATAAATAATTATGTTATAATGATAGATGCATAGTGACATGTAAATCTACACATTGTCACAATTAATAAAAATGAGGCTAATGAAAGATATGATAAAATATCGTACCAACCTCTAATTAGTTGAGAGGTTATGATAAGAACGAAAATTATAAATTATGACCTTATAAGTTATTGGAGGATCGCTTCCCCAACTCCATATTAGTTGCACGTAAATGGGTATGTACACAAGGGCCCATAAGTAGACAAGATGTATGTATATATATATATAATAAAGTATAATTGAACACCTATAGATCACATGTATTTTTGAACATTTATGTTGTGACGTGCAATGATATAATCTAAGAAAATCTTTTGTGAGAAATAGTGTATATTTACTGAGTAAAAGCTTATATGTGTGTGTTTATGCTGTAGATAACGCGGGTAAGCAGCCCGCCAGTTAGATGTTTTCTGGACTAGTGAAGCGGTGCGGAGGTGATCAAGGAAGGGAGTAGGATACCACCACAAATTTAATTTTTGTATTTATACTTCTAAATTTATAACTATATTTTTAATATTTTGGTACTACTAAATTAGTATGAGTATTTTACAAGAAAAAGACTTTAGAACCTTTCCTTTTAATTCACATGGTGTTATAGCTTTTTAAATATTATCTAAGTATGAATTTGAATATGATATTAATTATTTAGAGATTTTTAATTTTCTCAGTTAAAAATTTTAATACTATAACTCTTGAAGTATAAGTATGATTTGTTTTGAATTTTTTAAAAAATATTTTTGAAATCTAACATAAATAAGTGTTAAATGAATTAATAATAAATAAGTTAGTTAACGGTCTGAAAAATCGGGTTGTTATAATAGTAAATAGCATATTCACGGTAAATGATGGTTCACGAAGCATATTCGCAACAAAGTTATCTCAAAATGTATTGTTGTAAATAAAATGTATTTACAATAAATAATTTATTTGCGGAATATATTTATGATAAATTACCTTATAAAAAATTTCATAATTAACCAATTTACTTTAATATGCTATTCACCTAAAATTTAAAAATATCCTACTTACTTTAAAGGACTGTTTATGGCGTCATCTTTGGATCATATATTACTATCTGAATTTCAAAATCTTTACTCTAAATCAAACTTTCCCTCTTTTCCAATTTTAAAAAATTCAAATTTTAAAAGTTTATAACTTTCTCATTTCAAATTGAAATGAGATGATTTTTATGTCAAAATGCTCGTATCGATAAGACAAATAAGACAAGATTCAATTTCACATATATATATATATATTTTTCTAAATACATTTCAAAATTTTACACTATTTTATATATACAAAACATTTTTAAGAGTTTTTTCTCTCAGACACATTTTCAACTCAACCTTTAAAACACCATCTATATATGTTACCCAAACGAGTCCTAAATATTTCTAAAAATAACTTTTTGTTTAAGTGTAATTTCTCTACAAGGTACACCTTTGGCTCGATAAATCTATGTTTAAAGCCCATATTGGTGCTTCCCTTTAAACTTAAACAACAAACAGAATTCTTAAGTTAAACGTAGCGTGCATCACCACTAATTGTTTATTACTAGTAAGGACTTAACGTTACAATTAAATAGACATAATAATACTTTTGATTGTAAATTACAATTCTGTTCATTATTCTTTTACTAAACTACCCTTATCAAGGCTCTTTCCTCATCAGATGTGATTTTTAATTTTAAGGAATTCACTAACTTACCCTTTCTCCCATTATTTATATCACACCCATTTCGATGAGCCTCTTTTAACTCACACCAAAACCGGCTGTAACCGGTTTCAAAATCAATACGACAAAATTGCAGGTTTATCTATGCATTGTGGAAAATGTCACACAATTTGGCATGTGGGGACTGCATGAATTGTCTATGTTATTATTCATGAATAGATCACCAGGAATCAATTAACTTCTCAATTTAATAAATAAATAAATAAATATATATATATATATATAAAGACTTACTATTGTGTTTGACATTTTATATTTTTGCTAAGGACACTTGTACCTATTAGTCTTTTTTACATTGTCTCTTCTTCCCCTCTCTCTCCCTGTCAAATGGCGCCGGACAGAATAATATTCCTATATATATACGTTAAAGTTCGTATAGGAGTTAGAAACAAAATGCACCTATTAAAGAGGAGAATGTCTATGATAGAGAGTTCAATTTTAGGATCATACGGAACACAATGTATGGCAAAGATCGTGGAGTTGCATAAGTGGTCACATGCAAATCGTCGTAGGTAACTAAATTGATATATTGGTTTTATATCCTTAAAACCCAAAGAAGCTAATCCATCTTCTTCGTCCAACCACCCAGATAATATTCATCAACCACTACCACTCAAATCAAATAATCTATTATCTCATGAAATTTTCAATATTTTTCTTTTGTTTTTTTTTTTCCTAATAAAAAAAATGTAATTTCCCCCTTCTTTCCTTGACGATGCTCCTCCCTTAATTTCTCTGGCAATGGCACTCTAACGAACCATGCATACTAAAAAATTGATTTAGGATTTATACGAGAAAATAGAATTTGAGGGGGCTAGAAGCAATATATGTTTAAGTGTGATAAGTATTGACAAAGGTCACGTTTGGAAAAAAAAAAAAAAATTTAAAGGATTGCAAGAACAATTATATAAATAGGGACACATTTAAGAATTTATTCCAATATGAACAACTTAAAAAAAATGCATTTCAATAAAACAAATTAAAAAAACAGATTTTTTTTAGTAAAAAAAAAAGATATTAAATAGGGGGAACATTTAAAAAAATAAGTTAATAAGGCAATTACAAAAAAGAAAGCGTTTATAAAGACCCTAGTTGAAATATAATATTTTTATAATTATGGGAAAATAATTTTATGTTTGGACATATTCATAAAACATTATTTTTACGACAGAAAAAGTTGAAAAAAAAATATCTTAATGAAAATATAAAAAAAAAGTTGAGGGACAGAAAAAGAAAACAAATAACAAAGAGGGAAATCGGAAAAAAAAAAAAAAAACTCATAGGTACTTACAATATATAAACTGCATGAATACCAAAAAAAAAAAAAAAAGAAAAAAACACGAACACAAAAAACATAACGGCCATTGAAAAAAGGGGGAATATATTATACTTGATAAGATTAAAAAAAAAAAAAAAAAGACAAAGGAGTGAAGAAAAATTGATAGAAGATGACAAAATATCAAAAAAGACAAAGTAACTTTACCAAAATTTTGAAGGTAGGAAGAGCTACAATGACAAACTCTTTTAAAAAAGAAAAAAGACAAAGCAGCAAATAAAAAAATGATTGTGAGAATAGCTACAGTAACTAGCTCACTCTTCGAAACATGTGGAACACTGAAACGGTGTAGTTTTGTTTTGTCTCAACAAAGTGACACAGTGAAGAGGATTAGGAAAAAAGCAAGTCCAAAGAAAGATGCTTGCGTTTCAGATCTCTCATCAGCGATCTGGGTTTAACTCTGTGAATCGTATTGCTTAACTATCTCTCACTCCATTACATTTCCAAAGTAAGTTTAATCTTTTGTCACACATCTATGTGTATATATATATGTTTATGCACGTATCTGGAATTTTTTTTTTTTTTTTTTTGTTGGGGTATGAAAGAAGCATGTATGTATCTGTATTGTTTCTTCCAGGTTGTTCTTGATCGGTACTTGGGTTGATGGTTTATTTTTCTCTGTTTTTTTTTTTAAATTTTTGTTATTAGTTTATTTTAGTTCTATTCTTCTAACAATCTTGTTTTTTTATTTTTTATTTTTTATTTTTTATTTTTATTTTTTGACCTTAATGATTTATCCAGAGATTTGTTACTTTCTTTAGAACATTGATATGTGTGTGTATATACAGTCTAATGTATATGTTATCAGTGGAATACGAAAGGTTTGTTTGGTAAATTAGTTTATTTCAACTCAAATTGTACTTTTTTTTGTCTTTTTTTTTTTAAGTTTGTGTCTTTTTCGTTTTTTGTCTTTTCTGAAAATTCAAAAAAATTTACTATTACAACTAAAATATTTTAACTCAAACTAACTAACCAAACACACTAGAAATGTCCTACAACGAAACGCCTTATACAAAAGCAGTACGCGGACTGACGTCGGAAAGGTCCAAGTATTGAGAGTTTATTTATTTAGGGTATTTTAAGGATTTTACATATGAAATTTGTTGTTCTAGTTTTTCTTTACAAATAAAAGTCACCATATAATTTTTATAGTTTAGAGGCGGAAAAAAACACAAAGTTACGAGGGTGTGTAATTTCTCTTGTAAACTTGTTGATCCTAATAGTGAATAAAAAAATTTATGTGTTATGTGACTGTTTATTTTCTCCTGATATAGAATTGGGGCACTAATTCTTAACTGATGCTTCGTTTCTGATGTCTACTAGTCAATCATGTTGGTATTTAAACCATCTAGCACTCTGTTACACTTCTAAACCTAATGATTGAAGAAGTCATACTTTTGCAGCACGGTAAAGTGAAGCTGTCTTAGGAGAAATGGACTTGGTTGGAGGGAGTGAGGTGTTGACGGCCCGTGCGATTGGGAAGCTGGTTTCGCTGCTAACTGGAGGAGTCTACATATCAGAAGTTAAAAGCCTAAAAGACGAACTGGAGGTCATCCGGGTTTACCTCAGAATTGCAGATGCAAGGCCAGAGGAGTTGAGCGATGCTGTAAAGGCTTGGCTGTTACAATCAAGGGAGACTACTGAGCTCATAGAAGACATCGTGGACGAGTATATTCTCAAAGCGTCACAACGACAATATGAGCGTGGATTCGTCAGTTTCCTCGGGAGAGCTGGTCAATTAATCGGCACATTGAATAATCGCGGCAAACTGTCTTCTGATATTCGGAACATTATGGCAGTGTTACGTGATATCCAAGAGCGAGGTCAAATTTATGGCATAAGCAATCGTCTATCCAATAACAGAACCGCAGTTGATGATAGATATCGCCAACGATTGTTGACCCCTCATTACT
>CM046381.1:2683553-2723437 GCA_025413485.1 Ficus microcarpa | reverse complement strand
TGGAAAGTACAGTTGGTATTGATGCGGCAGCTAATGAATTGATACAATGGTTAGTCGCAAGAGCATCTGGGCGCTCAATCATTTCACTTGTAGGCATTGGCGGAGTTGGTAAAACCACTCTTGCTGAAAAGGTCTATAATAATGGAGTGATAGGAGGACATTTTGACCGCCTTGTTTGGATTACTGTGAGTCGGTCGTACAATCGAGAGCACCTATTAAGGAATATGGTTAGGCAGATTGGTGCAGCAGGAAACCATGATGTGCGGGATCTTTCCACAATGCAGGGTATCGAGTTAATCGCTGCCCTAAGGCAATATTTGCAGTCAAAGAGGTACCTGTTTGTCTTTGATGATGTTTGGCAAGAAGAATTTTGGCAAGAGGTGGGACCTGCTTTGCCTGATAATGAAGCTGGCAGTAGAGTAATCATCACAACACGTAGTGACACTGTTGCTGCTTCTTTTGAAACCACCTCTTTAACTCATGTCCTCAGGGTGAAACCTTTGTCTAAAGAACATTCTCGGGAGCTTTTCTGTAGTAGAGCTTTCGCATTTGAGAATCCAAGGCATTGTCCTCCGGAGTTGGAGCAGTTGTCCCTTGAAATAATTAGAATGTGCCAAGGCTTGCCATTAGCGATTGTTGCAACAGCTGGTTTGTTGTCAACGAAAGAGAAGACAGTGTTAGAGTGGAAAAAACTACTCGATAATTTCCATGTCGAGCTGACATCAAATCATCGCCTTTCACGTGTTTCTAAGATCCTTGCTCTCAGTTTCCATGATCTGCCTTACTTCCTAAAAATGTGTTTCTTGTATTTTAGCATCTTTGATGTAGACTATCTAATTCCGTACGAAAAGTTACTCAAGTTATGGATTGCCGAGGGTTTTGTACAAGCAGTGGGAGGAAAGACCTTAGAAGAAGTTGCCGAAGAATACTTGAATGAGCTCATACGGAGAAACCTGGTTCAAGCATGTGAAGGGTTTTACGGTTTGGAGAAATTTTGCTGACTCGCTGACTCGATGCATGATATTGCCCAACAAAAGGCTGATGAATTAAGCTTCTGTTGGATAAGAAATGACAATAACTCTGGTTTTAGAGGAACGAGTAGTCGTTTTTCAATCTCTAATAATATTGAGGAAAATTTTCTAGAGACCATTGAAGATTCTGGGGTCCGTTCTGTTTTCCTCTCTAATCTTGGCTCTCTTAACAACTCTTTTCTGGTCCCGTTGTTTAGAAAAAATAAGCTTTTGGCATTGTTGGATTTTGAAAATGTTCCACTTGAGCGCCTCCCAGAGGAAGTGGGAAATTTATTCCATCTGAAGTACTTAAGTTTAAAGAACACAAAACTGAAGAAACTGCCAAAGTCTGTGGGTAAGCTACGGAATCTACAAACACTGGATGTAAGAAACACCCTGCTGGTTGAGCTACCAGTCAAGATCAAAATGCTGCGGAATCTTCGACACCTTTTAGCTAGTGGTTATGACAGCAATATCAGTATGGATTCAACCCAAGGTGTGAGGATAAAGAAAGGGATTGGATATCTGGAGAGCTTGCAGACACTACTGACAGTTGAGGCAAGTTTAACCGGCATTGATCTTAAAAAAGAGCTGGAGAAGTTGAGGGGACTGAGAAAGTTAGGAATTACGAGACTAACTGCCAAAGTTGTTAGGGCTCTTTGCCCTTCTATTGAGAAGATGTACCATCTAGAATATCTAAGTTTACACGCGACGACTAGCCATGAGATTTTGGATTTACTAACCATTTCATCTCCACCACCTTATTTGCAATGTCTAGTTTTGAGAGGCCTATTACAGACGTTTCCAGATTGGATTTCGAGTCTTCAAAATCTAAGCATGTTGTGCCTAAGTCTCTCAGGGTTAAGTGATGACCCATTAAGACACATCAGTCATTTGCCTAATTTAGTTTCACTTAGGCTCTACCGGGCATACGGGGGAGAGCAACTTCGTTTTGAGGTGGGTGGATTTCACAAGCTCAAACTGCTTGTTTTAAGAGACTTGCAAAGGCTAAAGGTGGTGGACATAGAAGAAGGCGCTTTGCCTGTTCTTGAAGAATTGAGGATTGGACCTAGCCCGCTTCTGAAGGAGGTGCCCTCCGGCATCCAGCACCTGAGAAGTCTCAAAGTTCTTGCATTTTATGACATGCCAGATGAATTAGTGCTTAATATGCAGCCAGACGGAGGCTCGGATTATGTGAAGATTGAGCATGTACCTTCTGTCCTTTTCTGGTACAGAATTCGGGGAAGAAATTATGCACTGTATGAACTTGGTAAGTCGGACTTGTTGGAGCGGTTGCTAGCAGGCATGGCCACAAATTTCGATGACGTTGTACAGCACGACCTTCGAATAATTTTTTATCACAGTGACGAGGAAGCAGACTCAGCGTCATCCTCCATTTCATATGTTCCACGGAATGACATGTTGGCCCCTGATAGGATGAGTTTCTCAAGTGGTCGGTCCAGTTTCTTCAGTGATGATATCGAGGATTGATTGAACAACTCAAGGTTCGTTCTATCACCATGTAAAAGCAAGTCTTCGGTACTTTTATTCTTATTATTATTATGTCCACACTTCCGCTTCAACTGCCTTGTTTGCTTGGTTTATGTTTATTAATTCCTGATGTGATGTATTTTTTTTTTTTTTTTTTTTTTTCCCTTTCTGCTTCATAACCTTTTCTGTAATAAAAGATCTTTGTTTAATTTACTGAAAATATCTGCATATTTACTATTCTCTACGCTGGCAGAAATAATATGTCACGTTATTATAAATACAATCAGCACTTGGTATGTTGCCACTTAATTCTGCTCCCTTGATTCATGAAATTCCTTTCTCGTGTCTTGCGGGTTTTGGTAGACAAGCTTCAAAACGATATTAACTCTAATAGTTTCTAGATCGTTTTCAATGTTTCAATGTTTCAATGTTTCAATGTTTCAATGTTTCATTCCTTCTGCTTTAAATAATGTTCCCCGTGACAGGTTATGCATCTACAAGGACTTAAACGCTAGCGGCAACAGATCACCATGTAAGGCTGCCCTGCTCTCCTTCGTACGTTGAACTTTAAAATCTTTTGCACTTCTTTCCTGGCACAATGCTTTTATTCCTTTTCGTTCCTGTTTTCGATTTGTATTTTAAGCTGTTATGGTTAGTGAATTGCCTCAAGGATTCAAACTTGTGGACCAAGCTGGAGTCCATTTGTCATCGGTCTTTCTAGTTTTAAGGTTTGTTACGTCACTTCCCGTGTGTTATTCTTCTGTTGTAATCTGTTCCTTGTTCCCAACACTGGAACGAAACCATTGCCTGCGTGAACAAAAATGTTTCAAGTGTGATGATTGTAAAATATGTTGAGTGTATGTTGTCCGCCAACCAAAAACTTCTTCAGGTTTGTGGTTCTCTTTTGAACTTTTCTGTGACAGAACATGCCTTCGAGTCGAGATCTGTTTAATGTTGCTTGCATTTGACGTGGTTGGCTTTAAATACTATGGTTTTCTGTAGCAAAACGTATCGTCTTTCCCGTGGATTATATATTTCTCGAAAAGGAAAAAAATTAACTACTTTGCTTGTTTTATAGTGTTACAATGTAGAAGAAGTTGGAGGTTGCGTATGAACACTTTGATCTTGTTCTTGCGTAAAGCTGGATTTTGCTAGTCAGGAGCGAAACATATGCAACGCCCAAATTTCAAAGTTCTTAGAAATTACTGATAGATTTGAAATTTATGAACTAGTTTAAGAGAAGCAGTTCCTTGGAACTAATTATACTGTTTCATTAAAAAAAAAAAAACAATAAAATGAATAACATGGAGAAAGAAGGAAAAAAAAAGAAATTGTTTTTAAAAACGAGACCTATTTATCATATTTCAGGGTTTCGTTTAATGGGAGAGGAAAATAGAAGGAAGGGATGAAGGGATTGGTGAAAGGATTTTTTATATTCATAGTACTTTGATAGCAGAGAAACGAGGAAGAAAGTGATTAGATGAGTGACATTTTTCAAAACATATCAATTTTAACCCCTCATAAGTTTGAGAGATTATTCAAAGGGTTTACATCTTTTAGATAAAATAATTATCTTGCAGACAAAATATTTTCATTCCGATATGATTTTGTGTTACTTCTTTTCAAATCAAAAATCATGAGAGAAAGGTTCTTTCCCTCCTTTTTCCATTTTTCCTTTACTAGGGTTATCTGTCGTTGGCTACTTTTTATTCTCTCCTTACCAAACAACTTAAGTACATCTATTTTAGTTCTTCACAATAGTAATTGTATTCACAAACTAGAATGTAAATGTTTGTCATTCCTAATTTGTTCACTATGTCTTCGAAATTCGGTTTGTGGAGACTCTTTGTTAGGATGTCGGCAGTCTGTTCCTTAGTAGGAATGTATATCATGCAGAAGCTTCCATTGTCAATTTTTTCTCTGATAAAATGACGATCCACCTCTACATGCTTTGTTCGATCATGATGGACTGGATTATGGGCAATACTCACAGCTGCCTTGTTGTCGCAGTAGAGCTTCACAGGAGAATTACTTAAGATCTTCAACTCTTCCAGTAGCCTTCCAAGCCAAATCCCCTCACACATACCATGTGCTAATGCTCGAAACTCTGCCTTTGCACTGCTCCTAGCTACCACTGGTTGCTTCTTACTTCTCTATGTTACTAGATTGCCCCAAACATAAGTACAATATCCTGATGTTGATCTTCTGTCTATTGAAGAGCCTGCCCAATCTACATCAGTAAAAATCTCCATAGCCTTGTGATCATCTTTTCTAAAGAATAATCCCCTTCCAGGAGTCTTTTTCAAATATCTCAGAATCTATTTTTTACGTATGGATTCTGCTATGATTGTCATTCACTATTGGTTGAATCCATTAGTTGAAATTGAAGCTATAGTATTTCCCTTATTGAATGAAATCAGGAATAGAAGTAGTGGAACAAACATGGTGAGCAGAAAGGAACAAATTGACTAATGTTCCAACCCGATCTTTGGAACGAAGTTTGTGTGGACTGATAAGTGCACAAAAACGCACTTTTATTGTTCAAAATTGTCAAAATAAATTAAGTTTTAATTGGATATTTTCATGATATTAATTCATAATATTTTACTTTGAAAATATTTATAATTTGATTTATTTTGATTGATTGATTGATTGATTTATTTTTCTTTCTTTCCTCCTCTTCATTTTTCTTTCTTTTCCTTTTCTTTCTCTTTTCTTCCACAGCCCAAGCGCGCAGCCCAGCCCGTAATTTCAGCCCCATTTGCTCCCTCCAGCTGCAACTCTAGCACCAGGCCCAGTGCGAGTTTCGAGCTGAAAATCCAGCCAAGCCTGCGTGATTCCCTCGTGCCCAGCCCGCGAATCCACATGAAACTCCAGCCCAAGCCCGCGCGAAGCCCAGCTGTTCTCTCCACATGCGCCAGCTCAGGCTTACGAATCTCGGGTCGAATTTTCCTCCAGCCCAGGCGAGCAATTTCCTCCAGTCCAGGGCCGAATTTTCCTCCAGCCGGTTACCGCCTTACTCCACTTGGTGTCTCCAGTTTAGCAGCAACTCTTCGGCTGAGATTCTCTTCTCTGATGACTGGATATGGAGGCTTATAAAAGGAGGGTTGCTCAACAAAGAAATGACGTTTTTTTTATGAGATTTTTGGTTAATTTTTCTTTTTCTTGCATTTTTCATCTCATATTTTCTTGTTAGAATTTTGTGAGATGGATTGTAAGCTAGGCTAAATTTCTCTTGGTGAAGCTGGAGATGAACTCATGTGTTGAGTTTTCCAATTGAGGTTTTGTTTGTTTAATTTTATAATGCATATATATTTGAGTGAAATATTCTTCTCCATTTTTTAATTTCTTTGAATGCTAAATATTATGTGCCAAGTTTTTATATATATTTAGTCATGCTTTTTCTATGTAAATTTTGTCATGTAATGTTTTGTAACTAGAATTATTTTATAAATTGATCTTTTACTATAATATTGTCAATTTGATATATTATCGATTTTAGATCATTTATAATAATAATATTTTTTGTCCTAACATGAGAAGTCTAACTCATTTGAATACTTTTGTTGAATCAAAACTAAAATTGGAAAACAATATATATGAGGAATTCTTGATGCTTTACCACATTTTGATTATTGAATTTTTATCCATTTTAAATTACGTTATCTTTAAATTTGTTTTAAAAATCACAAAAATACTTTTTCTTCTTCGTTCTTTTGATTACTTATTTCTCTAACGCTTTTGTTCCGCTAATCTCTTCTTGTTTGTTTTTATCACCTTCTCGTGGGATCGACTGTCCTAATTGTACTGCAATCGACCGCTTGTTTTTGTATACATTTGGGTGTAATCATGAACAGAATGACAAGAGAGGTTGGCATGTTGATATTAGCAAAGGCAATGATAGAAATCCGCTGTTGTAGTCCCCTTTCAATCATTGGAGACTAAAGATAGAAATTCCTACGACGATGATGAATACGAAAAGCATGATGTTGAGGTATCCTATATGATGCATAAGCTTCATAAAGATGTATTGCACTTTATTAGTTTATTGTTCTCAATGGTTTTGTTTATTTGATTTGAAGTTGATTTAAACTTTGTTTGAAGAAGTGATGTTGAGGTGGTTTTTTTTTTTTTTTTAAGAAGTGACTCTCACTTAGTTTTTGAGTGAAGTTCACATTGTTCTTCTTTGTTAAAGCATATATGATGCTATAAATTTTCTCAATAAGGAAAAATTGATTATCTACAATTATGGTTGTCGATGTTGAATAGAGACATGTTAGAGAAGAACCACCACAAAATCATTTTGTGTTCTTGGGAAACGGAAGAGAAAGAACTTGAGCTATTGTTGATGGAAATGGAAGGACCGGTGTTAGCAGACAACAAAGTGTGAGAAGATTAGCCCCCCTCCAAGTCTTGTTAGTTAGATTTTCTAGTTGTGTAGGATTATAAAATGTTAACAAGTAGTTTGAGTTACTTGAGTGTGATCATGGAAAGGTGGTTGCTGATTATGTAATTAGAGATTTAGAGGTACTATAATTAATATAAGATATTTAGTTCATTTTAATTATAGAAGTATTTATGAAAAACAAATGATAAAATTTAGAATAATATTTTTGGCAAACAAAAACTTTGGTAGCTAAACATTTTTGCTACTAAAAATTCGGTAGCAAAAAATTAGTTATTTGCCCTTTTTGCTATAAAATATTTGGAGGTTAATACATAAAAATTCGCTTTCAAATATCTTTTGCTACTAAAATTTGGTCACATAATCTCTTACAATTTGTTACCAAATACATTTTGCTATCAAAATGTTTGGTCACCAAATCTCATATTTTTTGTTACCAAATACTTTTTGTTATAAAAAATTTGGCCACAGAATCAGGTACAATTTGCTACCAAATACATTTTCTTATCAAAAAATTTGGTCTCTAAATCTCATACTTTTTGCTACCAAATATCTTTTGTTATCAAATATTTGGTAACTAAATCTTATACTTTTCGTTACCAAAATACATTTTGCTACCAAAATTTTGATCCCTGAAATGTCATACTTTTTGTTACCAAATACCTTTTGCTACCAAATTTTTTAATCACTGAATATCATACATTCCGCTACCAAATATAATTTGTTATCAAAAAAAAATTTTGGTAACAAAAACTTTTTGCTACCGAAAATTTGGTAACAAATACTTTCTGCGACTCACTTTCTGCTACCAAATTTTTTTGGTAGCAAAAACTTTTTGTTACCAAAAACAGGGCTTTCAGCTACCAAATTTTTGGTAACAAAAAATCATAATTCTTGTAGTGCCATATAGCTCAGGTTGTTGGACTACTGCATAAGGTGATTTAACAATGCACTCTGACTTCCATCAATTGGTCACATTAGTTAATATTCATTCTTTTGAGTAAAGTAAAATGACTTAAGCTATGTGACAAATTGTAAAACTATCACATCATATATCATATTACACATTCCTATTATAAAGTCACTTTATTTTTTTTTAACAAAAATATCGTGACTTTATTATTTGATTACATTATATTATATGATTGCAATCATAATCTTTAGTCACTAAATTTAATTATCACATAATCAAAATAAAACATTTCATAACTTTAGCTTAAAATTAAGTTTTTAATTTCATAAAGATTTTAGTGAATTATATTATTAACAAAAATCCTATATTAAAAAATTTAGATATTACATTCTAAATTTATGTGATTGAAAGTTTTAATTATGATTGCAGATATAGTTTAACGGTAATTTTACATCTGACTCTATCAAAAAATAAAGAGTATGAATTCCCTGCCAACAATTTCAAAAAAAATAAAATCATTTTCAAAATCCATATCGTGTCTCTAATTTTGAGCTTTTACGGTTCTTCTACTAAAATTTCGTTCTACATTTTGGAGTGCTCTAATTCAAATCTCCATATTCATTTACTTCATTATGCATTTTAGTAGTTATCCATACCTTCCAAATAAGACTATTTCCATAAATGGCCAAATTAGAGTCATGCTTTTAAAGAATGTCTAAAAACAAATTTATTTGCAAAAATTAAACAAAAAGAAAAACTATCCGTATTTTACTGACAAAAATACCCTTAACCCTATTTTAAGAAAAAAAAATGATTTTGTCTTTAAATAACCCATATTAAATTTTTATTACCAACTTTGTATATCTAAAATTGGAAATTTAAACTTCCTAAAATAATTCTCCCTTTAAAATCACGTTTTTATTTTTGCCCATGTTATGATAAGTGCACATAGAAATAAACCAAACTTTATTTTCAAAAAACATAAATAAGAAAAAAAAAGTTAGTTAAAATAATGCCCATGTAGAATGAAATGTAAATAAGAGGAATTCAGGCATAAGGAAATATAAATAAGAGAAATTCATGTAGTAATGTGAACTTGAACTTTAGCTAATAGGAATGTGAATTTATATAAAAAGAAATGTAATTAAAGGGAATGCACATTCATAGGGTGTTTTTCAATATCTTCATTTTACATTTTTTTTTTTCTGTATAAATTCACATTTTTGGTAATCGAAATTCTCATTCACGATAGTACTATATACCATTATATATATATATATGTACATATATCTCGTAACCTGAGAAAACTTTGAATTTAAACAAAATAAATTTTTTCCTTTCTCTTGGGGGCTAAGCAAGTTATCTATCAAAAAAAAAAAAAAATCCGTAGGGTTTTAACACAACACGGATTAAGCTAGAGATAGACAAGGGTCAAAATTGTTGTACAAGAACTTAAATTAAATGAGATCTACTTGAAAATCACATTGTTACAAATCGCTCTTTGAAAAGAAAAAGAATATGAAAAACTTGGTTTTAATAAAGAAATAAAAACTTTTCGTCCCGTCTAAAATATCTCATCAACTAAAGCAGTAAAGATGGTACAAAAGAAACGATACACCAGAACGGTCTGGTTAGTTTCAATGAACTGCTCATCTTAAACGACACAGCCTTCTCAATATCATTATCAAAGTTTGCATACGCATTTGAAATCGCCAACCACATAAAATACACGCAAACATTAAAAGCATCAAGACTCAAATTACGTTCTTATAAAAAAGTTAGGCAACCACAAACCCGAAGAAGGATTCAGTTGGTCGATACATATACTCTACATGGTTTTGAATCATCACATTTGTTCTCGCAGGCATTGGTTCTGGTGCTGCGCAAAAGCATGACATTACAAAAGAGGAACAGAACAAAGACAATGAGCAGGAAAAACAATCTAACATGTTCACACTGGAATTGAAAGTAGCAAACTGTATATCTGGGGTTGTTTGGTCCATCAGTTTGAATCCTTGAGGTATTTGGCGAGCCATAAAAGCCTGAAACACAATTGAGAAAAATAAAATTAAAAATAGAAAGAGAATGAGGAATGGCATTAGAAAGAGGGATATAATAAGAAAGAGGTGCAAAAGAATTGAATATTCAACTTGTGAAGGAGAACAGAGCGGGCTTACACGGAGTGATTAGGATTCACCAGCGCTAAAGACCTTGAAGACGCATAACCTGTCAACACGGACATCAATTAACGTGGAAGGAGTGGCATGCATAAACATTTCAATCCTCTAAACCATTAATACTGTCTAGCAAAATATAAGTTCATATCATTTGGGGCTTTCCTCCAGACCATCAAGACACGATAAAGGAATTACTAAAGAATCGAGGGAGCAAGCTTAAGTGGCTATGACACATCATAATATTTTTACTAGAGTAGGAGGAGTTATGAAACAAAACCAATGGGATGTAAGACCGGGAATTAATAAAAATCAACCAAGAATACAAGGCTTTTAAAGGGAAAGTAGAGAGACAATATGAACAGAAGTACCAAAGACTTGCTCTTAAGCAGAGTCATAGTACGAACCTGATGTTGGCCAATCAGTCCTCGATATCATCGCTGAAGTCACTCAACCGATCACTGCCAAAACTCTTCCGATTTCTGGAGAAACTAAGCCGTTCGTCACTTGGCAGAACAGCTGTGGTTGAGGCTGACGCTGAGCCTGCTTCAATGTCATCACTATAAGAGAAACGCTGAAGGACGTGCCGAGTGACATCGTTCATGTTTGTGTCTAAACCTTGCAAACGATCCAGTAAGTCCTGCTCACCAAGTTCATAAGATGCATAACTTCTTCCCGAAATTCTGTACCAGAAAAGGACAGAAGGTACAAGCTCAACCTTCACATAATCTGAGCCTCCATTGGGTTGCATTTTGAGCACCAACTCATTGGGCATGTCATAAAATGCAAGAACTTTGAGATTTCGTAGGTGTTGCAGGCCGGAGGGCACCTCATTCAGAAGCGGGCTAGGTCCAATGCTTAATTCTTCAAGAAGAGGCAACGCACCTTCTTCTATTTCCACCAGTTCTAGTCCTTGCAAGTCGCTTAAAACAAGCAGCTTGAGGTTTCGAAATCCACCAACCTCGAAATGAAGTTGCGCTCCCTCATATGCCCGGCAGAGCCAAAGAGACACTAAATTAGGCAGAACACCCACGTGCCTTAATGGGTCATCGGTCAAACTTGAGAGACTTAAGCACAACATGCTTAGATTTTGAAGACCCGAAATCCAATCAGGCAACACTTGTAATCGGCATTTCAGAACCAAACGTTCCAAATGAGGTGGTGGGGAGGAAATGGTTTCCAAATTCAATATTCCACCATCATTTATGAAGCTTAAACTTAGAGATTCAAGATGGTTCATCTCCTCAATACAGGCAAATAAAGCAGTTGCGGCTTCTGCAGTCAACTTCGTAATGGCCAATTTTCTCAATTGCCTCAACTTCCCAAGCTCTTTTATAAGCGCAATGCTGCTAAGATCTGCTGCCACAATCATGAGGGTCTGCAACTCCTGTAAGCATCCAATGCCTCCCTTTATCCTCACACCTTGGGTCGACTCCAAACTGATATTGTTGTCAGAGTGACTAGCTAAGAGGTGTCGAAGATTTTGAAGCATGTTGATCTCAATGGGTAACTCGTACAGTAAGGTGTTACTTAGATCCAATGTCTGTAGATTATGTAGCTTACCTACAGACTTTGGAAGCCTCTTCACCTTCGTCTTTTTTAAACTCAAGTATTTCAAGCCCAACAAAGTTCCCACTTCATACGGAAGATATTCAAGTGGCGTACCTTCAAAATCCAACAAAGTCAAAAGCTTATACCTTCCCAACAAAGCAGCCAGGAAAGACTTGTTCAGAGCACCAATGTTGAAAAGAAGAACAGAACGAATCCTAGATTCTCCAATGGATTCCCAAACATTGCCTCTAATATCATTGTCGATTGCTAGACGGTGGCTTTTTCCTTGACAACTTGAGTTATTGTCATCACGAATGTGACAGAAACTAAATTCATCAGCCTTCTGTCTGGAAATCTCATGAATCAAACTCTGGACTCGACAACACTTCTCTAAGCCATAAAACCCCTCAAATGCTTGCACCAGGTTTCTTTTGATGAGCTCCTTCAGGTATTCTTCTGCAACTTTTTCTAAGGTCGTTCCCCTCTGTTCTTGTACAAACCCTTCCGCTATCCATAGCTTGAATAGTTTATCGTTAGGAATTAAGGAGTCTTTCGGAAAGATGCCAAAATACAAAAAGCATAGTTTTAGATGGTAAGGTAAATCAGAGAAACTTAGGGAGAGGATCTTTGAGAGACCTGTAAGTTGGGGACTGGATTCAACCCCGAGACTAAAATTGTCGAGTAGCCTTTGCCAAATTTGCACTGACTTCTCTTTGGTTGACAACAATCCTGCTACGGCTACAATCGCAAGAGGCAAGCCCTCGCAGATTTTAATAAAAGCTCTGGATAATTGCTCCAACTCTGGAGGACAAACCTGCTCGGGCTCATATTGGAATGTTATGTGACGAAAAAGATCCCAAGAGGCTTCTTCAGACAGAGTTTGCAGCTTGTGAACAAGGTCAAGTGAGGTTTCTTTACAAGAGACAGCAACCGCCTCACTGCGCGTTGTGATGATTATTCTACTGCCGTTTTCATCATCAGGCAAAGCATCTTTCAAAAGTTGCCAAAAATCTTCCTCCCAAACATCGTCAAAGACGAGAAAATACCGTTTTGACCGCAGAGACTTGAACAAGATGCTGATCAGTTCATGCCTATTTGCCGTGTCAATTTCCCCGGTATCCCGCTTTTCTGCCTGGCAGATCTTCTTTATCATGGTCTTTAGCAGGTCAACTATCTCGTTAGATTGAGGAACAGTGAACCAAGCATGGCAGTCAAACGCTGCTCTTACAACTTCATCGTTGTATATTCTTCTTGCGAGCGTAGTTTTACCAGTTCCGCCGGCACCTACAAGCGAAATAACTGATCTCTTGGCTATTTCTTCTGTTACAACTCTTGTAATCAACTCAGTTGCTGTGGATTCAATACCAGTAATACATTGCTCGAGAAAAGGAGAAACAAACTGAGAGTGGTACCGATCGATAATTGCCGCGGTTCTGCTGCCGGATCCGTGCTCCTTTAACTGATATCTCAGACGTCTAGCCATGATTTCAACCAACGTTGCCTTTATATTTTGTATCTTAGAAGTTTGGTCACAAACAGTATTCAACGTCCTAATCAACCGAGCCGTTCGACTGAGGAAGTTCAAGAACCCGCGCTGTTGACGGAGTTGTGTCGCTTCAAGAGTGCACTCATAGACAACATCTTCGATGAGCTCGGACACCTCTCTTACTTGCTTCACCCAAATCTTCTCGCCATCGCTCAACTCTTGATCTCCCTTTGCAGATGCGTCTTTCAAAATGACTTTGACGAACTCCAGCTCCTCTTTTAGTCTCTTGACTTCTTTGTCCCTCTCCTTTCGCAGTTTTGCTGCTGCCGCGGGTATCAGTAACCCATCAGTGAGCACTTCCACCGTTAAGGGTAAAAGCGCACGAACCACAGTTTCCGCCATACAAAGCTAATTCTCCTCCTCGTACCAAATCAGTCTTGGGACAATGACACGAACAAGGAAACTGCTTCAGTCAGGACACAGGGGAGGGTTTTTTTTTTTTAATTATTTATTTATTTATTTTTTGAGTTAGGTGTGCTATGGTATGCCAGATGACTCAGCAGCGTAATTCATTGTGGAGAAAGCCATGATGATTTCGCGCAAGGTTGACTTCATGGTGACTTTACCCACTTCTACGTGGAGAAAGCCACGATGATTTCGCGCAAGGTTGACTTCATGGTGACTTTACCCACTTCTACTTTTGAAATGCGATGCGTCCCTAAGAAAAGAAAAAGAAAAAGAGGGGAAAAAAAAAAAAAAAGAAACTTTACTCTTTGCATTTAGTCATCCACTTTAATTATTTTTTTTTTGTCTTTTAAAAAAAATTAATTAAGTTTTATTATTCATAACTTTAGTATAATTTTTTTAAAACTCATTTTAACTATAATTTAAAATTTTATAAGTTCATAACTTTACTATTCTAAATCTAACATAATTTAAAAAAAATAATAATAATAAATAGAATTTTTAGACGATAAGAACGATGTCCATAAATATTTATATATTTTTTTCTAACATACTTTAAGTTTTCATATTTTTTAACTCAAATTAATCAAACATAAGACTTTAATACTCAAAATAACTACACTCATACGGATACTTTATCTTTAATGACCCTTTCCAAGCTGCACTATTTATTTATTTATTGATTATTATTATTATTTTCTAGCTTCTCAAAGCCGTGTTCCGTGCTCAACACCCTTTCAACTTCCAAGAAGTGCTCGAAGACATGACCTTATTTAATTTCTCTAAAAGAGAAATAGATTTAATTACAAATAAAAAAATGAGAATGAGAAGATCAAAAAAAAAAAAAAATCAAATATAAGTGTTCGCAAATTTCCTGCAAGTGTACGGAGTTGAGTTTTACTAGTAAAGCAATGAGAAAAGGTTGTCGTAGCCAAGGATCATTATCAGATTTCTACAAAGTACTCTAATTAAACAATCTTAATTTTATATAAAAGAATCAAGTCAAACAATTGCAAAACAAAAATTAAAATTAAAATGAAAATCAAATAACTATTGACGAAACAATCAATGGTTCAATTTCACATCGCCATCAACTATGCCTTTTTATTGGGAATTTATTACCAATTAATTCTCCTACTTATAACACTACTAAAAAATGCGGATTCTACGACGGTTTTTAACGGTCGTGGTACCTTTTCTATGATGATTTGTTTAACATCAGTCTCCGCCATACAAAGCTAATTCTCCTCCTCGTACCAAATTAGTCTTGGGACAATGACACGAACAAGGAAACTGCTTCAGTCAGGACTCAGGGGAGGGTTTTTTTTTTTTTTTTTTTTTTTTGCTTTTTTTCTTTTTTGAGTTAGATGTGCTATGGCATGCCAGATGATTCAGCAGCCTAATTCATTGTGGACAAAGCCACGATGATTTCGCCCAAGGTTTACTTCATGGTGACTTTACCCGCTTCAGTTTCTGAAATGCGAGGCATTCCTAAGGGGAAAAAAAATGCAAAGAAACTTTACTCTTTGCATCTAGTCACCCACTTTGATTATTTTTTATCTTTTCTAAAAATTATTTCAATTTTACTATTCATAACTTCAATATAATTTTTTTAAAACTCATTTTAACTATAATTTAAAAATTTATAAGTTCATAACTTTACTATTCTAAATCTAAATAAGATAATTAAAAAAAAAGATACACAGAATTTTTAGACGAACGGAACGGCATTCATATATTTATATATATATTTTAAATATATTTTAATTTGTCATATTTTTTAACTCCAATTAATCAAACATAGGATTTTAATACTCAAAATAACTCTACTCATGCGCATGCTTTATCTTTTAATGACCCTTTCCAAGCCGTGTCGTATTTATTTATTTATTTATTTATTTATTTATTATTTTCTAGCTTTCAAAGCCATATTCCGTGCTTAACATCCTTTCAACTTCTAAGAAGTGCCCGAATACATGACCTTATCTCTCTAAAAAGAAATTAAAGGGTTAATTTTAAGAATGTCATTTTTAAAAATTTTATTTCAAAGCTAACATGACTTTTTAATTCTTTCTTTTATAACTTTCTTGCATCATATTTTGTGAATTCCCACATGCATTATCAAAAATATCCTCAATAAAAACACTCACCAATTTTCCTTTTTTATAATTCATTATAATACTTTTTAAAGTTTTTATTTCAACCCTAACACTGCTTCTAAATATCTCTTTCTCTTTCTTCTTCTTCTTCTTCTTCTTCTTCTTCTTCTTCTTCTTTTTTTCTTTTTCTTTTTCCTTTTTTTTTTCTTTTTTGTTAATACTATCAAATCAAATTTAGTGGATTTCATATAATTAAATTGCCGAAAATATCCAAAAGTTTCAATTAAAAACCCATTGCTAGTTATCTAACTCCATAATAATTCTAACAATTACCATTAGCAATTATTGTTATCACCAATTGCTAGTAATAGTAAGTACGGTTATAACTCTACAGTAATGCCTCCTCGTACCAAATCAGTCTTGGGACAATGAGACGAAAGGAAACTGCTTCAGTCAAGACGCAGGAGAGGTTTTTTTTTGGGTGTTAGCTGGGCTATGGTATGCCAGATGATTGAGCAGCCTAATTCCTTGTGGAAAAAGCCATTGATGATTTCGGCCAAGGTTGATTTCATGGTGACTTTACCCACTTCTGCTTCTGAAATGCGAGACATTCCCAAGGGGAAAAAAAAAAAAAAAAAAAAGAGTAAAGAAACTTTACTCTTTGCATCTAGTCATCCACTTTAATTGTTTTTTTATCTTTTCTAAAAATTATTTCAATTTTACTATTCATAACTTCAATATAATTATTTTAAAACTCATTTTAACTAGAATTTAAAAATTTATAAGTTCACAACTTTACTATTTTAAATCTAAATAAGATAATTAAAAAAAAGATACATAAAATTTTTAGACGAGCAGAATAACATCCATACATATTTATTTTTTTTTTTCCAAACATACTTTAAGTTTTTATATTTTTTAACTCTAATTAATATTTAACATAACTCCACTCATACGGATGCTTTATCTTTAATGACCCTTTCCAAACCATGTTATTTATTATTATTATTATTTTCTAGCTTCTCAAAGCCACATGCTTAAGTCCCTTTCAACTTCTAAGAAGTGCTCGAAGACTTGACCTTATCACTCTAAAAAGAAATTAAAAGGTTAATTTTAAGAATGTCATTTTTAAAAATTTATAGCTAACATCACTTTTTAATTCTTCTTTTTATAACTTTCTTGCATCATATTTTGTGAATTCCCACATATATTATCAAAAATATCCTCGACAAAAACACTCACCAATCTTCCTTTTTTATGAATTCATTAATAACACTTTTTAAAGTTTTTATTTCAAACCTAACACTACTTCTAAATATATATATATATATATATATCTCTTTTTCTTCTTTCTTCTTCTCCTTTTTTTTTTTTTTTTTTGGGTAATACTATCATATCAAATTGAGTGGATTTCATATAATTAAATTGCCGAAAAATATCCAAAGTTTCAATTAAAAACCCATTGCTAGTTATCTAAATCCATAATCATTCTAACAATTACCATTATCAATTATTGTTATGACTAATTACTAGTAATAGTAAGTATGGTTATAACTCAATAGTAATTCTAACAATTACCATCAGTAATTATTGTTATGATTAAATTATACTATGTTTCTATTTGTATATCCGAGTAATCCACAAATGACCCATAAATTATACTTTCAGTTTCAAGCGGGTCCCTAACTTTTAATGTTTCAAATCTTACTATTTTAAACTTTTCTTTTGCTACTAAATAACCTCCATGTGAGTTTTCTGAAGAAAAAAAAAAAAAAAAACTGAACGGATATTGAACACATTCAAATTACGTAAGCTTTAAATAATGGAAAAATGTACCTTCTTAATAGCTCTATGATGCTACATATATTTGATTAAAGTAATGTTCGCACTATATATCTTTGATTAGAGTATAATTTACTTCGAAAATATTTCTGATTTAGTTACAACTTCCCGTCAAAAAACTATTTAATTACAATGTACCTTGTAAATAAAGCTCATATGATAAGAACTTATTCAATTTCTGTCCAGTATTTTACATACTACTGACAAAAGGACCATCCATGTAACAACATAAACATTTTATAAAAGTGTAATGTATAAAATCAAAAGTCAATGAACAACATTAAAGAAGGTGTATGATTCGAACATATTTTCATTATTAACACAGTATCTAACATAACATTGTTAGTAAAAATCTATAATGAGGGTTAGCATTCATTACATTATATAAGGACTAAACTAATAACCCAGAATTTGATTTTTCACAAACTTTAAAATTTTAAAAATAAATATAACTGGGAACTTCATCCAATGAGAAGCTAACACTTAAGTTACAATATAAATTAAAAAGAAAAAAAAAAGAAATAGATTTAATTACAAATAAACAAAATGAGAATGAGAAGATAAAAAAAATCAAATATAAGTGATCACAAATTTCCAGCAAGTCTATGGAGTCAAGTTTTAATAGTAAAGCAGTGAGAAAAGGTTGTCATATCCAAGGATCGTTATCAGATTTCTACAAAGTACTAGAATTAAACAATCTTAATTTTATATAGAAGAATCAAATCAAACAATTGCAAAACAAAAATTAAAATTAAAATGAAAATCAAATAACTATTGGTAAAACAATCAGTGGTACGATTTCGCATAGCCATCAACTATGCTTTTTTATTGTGAATTTATTATCAGTTAATTCTCCTACTTTATAAGCCAAGAACCCTAATGTATTCAACTTCTTCTCCTGGATGCCGAGTTAAAATATTCCTAACAACCGATTTCAATTTCACTATAAGAATCATTATTAGAAGTTCATTAAGTTCAGATTCTTATAAGTTCAGATTCATTAATGAATATTAAATTTCGAGATCATGAATGATAGTATATGTATCATCGGTGTGTTAATGTCGATGATTTAACAATGTTGAATTTCTCTATTTAAATGAGAAATTTTAAATACATAAAAGATGAGTTGAACGACATATAAATTTATATAAAAAATTTATTATGTCGTATTAGAGGGATAGTGTTAAATTTTGAGATAAACCCCGATTTTTATTAGTAGGTCGATTTAATGATTTTCGTATCTATTTTGATCATACTAATAGCTAAGCCTTGGGAGTATGATTGGGGAATTAATGTGTCACATAAATAGAAGATGAGTATTGGTATTTATTCATAGAAAATCCAAAGGTGGAAGATTAATAAAAATTGTACTTGATTTGAAAATCAATGGTGTAGATTTGATGCTAGAGAATCCTAGGCAAATCAATGGCCAAACTTTGGATGATAAGTGACCAATGAGAGCTTAAGGTAAGGATTGGTATGATGGAAGATCCAATGGATGAGAATAAGGATGATAACCTTGGATCAAGGGCGGAAATTGGAAGAAAGAAAAATAAAATAAAAATGAGAAAGTCTAGGGTGGATCCGGATTTTTGGTTCAAGAAACAAGAAGAAAATTGAACAATTGAGAAAAGAAGAAAGTGGTGCATGCATGCAACCACATGGAAGAGATGGCATGGTTTATTTTGGCAAGTTGACCCAAGGAAGAGACAAGTAAAAGTAACCCTTTGTCTCCACTTTATTGAACCAAATTTTCACTCCAAACCCCTCCCCCCAAAAGTGGCAGCAATGCAAGGATTGATTCAGCCAAAAATTTTCAATTTAACCCCTCAAAAGACAGCTTTCCTTAAGGTAAAAGTTGGCTGAAAATAAACCCCTAACACTTCATTTTACTCTCACACAAGTTAAGCTCAAAAACCCTAACTCTTTAGCCACTACCAAGCTCAAAACAAAAAGAAAAATCACCAACTCTATTCTCCATCTCCAACACCCCTCAAGCACTCTCCTCCCTCCATTTTCAAGCTCTAAGAAACCTCGTTACCAAGTTTGAAGAAGTGTGGAACGGAGTTAGAGGACGTTTTACTAGAGGTAACCTAGTGGTATTCTTTGTGTTTTAGTCATTTTTTGGATAACTAAAGCATGATATTTTGTTATGATCTTAATGTTAGACTTCTTCTTACCTAGGAAAAAGTTTTGAGAAGAACTTTGGAGATCCGAGATCTTAAAGGATCCACGGAGCATTTTGGTAAGATCTAATAACTCTGTTAGAGTTTGTAGTTGTTGTGGTAATATAACATGCATTAGAAACTTTGAGTTGAAAAATAAATTATATATTAAGATTCTACAGAGGATAAGCTTCATTTTAGGCTTTGGAATCACTTGATTTACTTTTATATGTTTAAAGTTGTGTGCCTTTGAAGTTGTGACACAAAACTAAAGAGAAAATGAACCTCTAGGACACAGCCTAGCCACGGGTTTTCTATGCTCCGAACCCTTTAGACTCAAAATTTTGGATTATAAGTTAGAGAACTAAAAACTAGATTCTTTAAGCTTTTCAACAAGGTATCATATGCCTTGAACATATAAATGTGTAATTTTTGGTGAATTTTAAAATTTGGGCTACAAACCGAAAATCCTTGCTGGAACCCTATACTAGCCACGGATTTTGTATTTTTTGAATTAGTAAACCTTCATTATAAGCTTTCCAATGACATATCATTTGTCTTATATGGACTTGTAAGTAAATTGTTATGATTTTTCTAATCTTACCTATGAATCTGGACTTGTGGTACAAACGTGGGATCAACAGTGACAAAACCTAAGTTTATGATATGAAATGCTCAAGTAATAAAGGAAATAACTTTACTACTGTAAAATAGATATTTTAAGCTTCAAAATGAGGTATCATGTGTTTAAAACAGATATATACATAAATTTTAATAAATCCTTCAAGATTGTATTGTAATCTGGTAATCCAAGATTTTACCATAAGACATTTAGGGAAACGTCCACATTAATGTTTGAAATGCTTGAAACCTTGGAAAACAAATTATAAAGACAGAAACTAGATGTTTCCAGCTTTCCAACAAGTTATCAAGTGTCTAAAATGGAATTATGCTCAAATCTAAATAAATCTTACAAGTTAAAATCCTACATCAATAAAACGATTAAGTATTAAAATGTGACATAAGGGTAAGTTATAACATATGTATATATTTAATTATTAAATGAGTTGATTTTAAGTGTATGATCAAATAATGTGAAAACTCTAACTTTATAAAATTAGAACACAAGTTTTAATGGGCTAAGATAAAGTACACTAGAGGGTTACTGGGCATATACCAATAGATTACCTTAGTCCAACTAAATGAACATAACTAAGGGGATTGGACTAGCCCAATAATAAAATAGAAGTATATCCTTAGGTGGCTCCTTGTCATCTTGATCGATTTAGTAATTAATTAATTAATTAATTAATTAATTAATTAATTAATACATAACCAAATATAATTAATTATAAAAGTTAATATATGATAATCAAGATTATTATGTTGAATAACTACATAATTATAGTACATGATAAATTAGATATTAATTAATCATTAATCATTGATATAATCATCAAAATAATTGGGGATGATTAACTTGAGATTAATCAAACCTTAATTATTATGTTGATCAAATTATTAATTATTACTATTAGAATTAATAATTAGCAATTATTATATAAGAAAGAAGTATACCCTTAGGAGACTCCTTGTCATCTTGATTGATTTAGTAATTAATTAATTAATACATAACCAAATATAATTAATTATAAAAGTTAATATATGATAATCAAGATTATTATGTTGAATAACTACATAATTATAGTACATGATAAATTAGATATTAATTAATCATTAATCATTGATATAATCATCAAAATAATTGGGGATGATTAACTTGAGATTAATCAAACCTTAATTATTATATTAATCAAATTATTAATTATTACTATTAGAATTAATAATTAGCAATTATTATATGAGAAAGAATATTTAAGTAACAAAATTAAATTATTAACAAGATAATTATTAATAAGTCAATTAAAATTATATAATTTAATTATAATTACTCAATTAAATAAAGTAATAGTTAACTATTACTTAATTAAGTAGTTAATCAATTAATTAATCAATTGATTAATTAATTAATGAAAATAATTAATCAAATAATAATTAGTATAAATTTATTTTAACACTTAATAATTAATAAGAATTAATTGTTAAGGTTAATTATGATATAAGTAAATTAAGTTTACTATAGTTTATAAAATAAATAAAGTAATATAACTATGATTCTATAATAATGAGATATTATTAAATCAAGACAATTTCTCAAATTTGCATAGTAGGAGATATAACTCCAGAAGCTTAAACACATAAGACAAGTAAGTACAAACCTCACCTACAGTATGGAACACAATATTTTTCTTTATTGATGCTCTACGATTGCTATGACTTGACTCGATGATGTGATGAGTATATGAATTATACGTATTGTTTTGATTCAGTAATTGATGTGCATAATTTCTTTTGCATTGACATGATCAGCATGCCTCACAGATAATTTTGTGATAATGATAGATGTATAGTGACATGTAAATTTACACATTGTCACAATTAATGAGAATAAGGCAAATAAAAGATAGTATTAAGTGTCGTACCAACCTCTAATTAGTGGGAGGATATGATAAGAACGAAAGTTATAAGATATGACCTTAGAGGCCGTTGAAGGGTCGCTCTCCTAACTCCCCATTGGTTGCGTGCATATGGGTACGACATAGGGACCCTTAAGTAGACAAAATATGTATATAATGAAGCATAAATGGACACACATTATCACATTGACTTTTGAATATTCTTGATGTTATGTGTGATGATATGATTTTGTAAAAATGTTTTGTGAGATATTGTTTGTACTTGCTGAGCGAAAGCTCATGCCTGTGTGTTCGTGCTGTAGGTAACGCGGGTAAGTAGCCTGCTACTTAGATATTTCATGGATCGGCAAAGCTGTGCGGAGGCAATGAAGGGAAGGGAGTGGGATAACACCACGAATTTAATTTCCGCATTTAGACCTCATAAATTATTTTTTAACGACTATATTTATAACTATGATCCAATGCTTTGGTACTACTAAATTAGTATGAGTACTTTACAAGAAAAAGATTTTAGACTTGTTTGTTTTAATCAACATGAAGTTATAGTTTTTAAAATATTATCTAAATACGAATTTGAATAGGATATTTATCATCTAGAAGTTTTCATTTCCTTCAGTTAAAAGTTTTAGTAAATTTAATTTATAGTATGAATATAGTTTATTAAAAAAAATTCTGTATTTTTGGAACCAAACGTAAATAAGTGTTAAGATTAAATTAAATAAGAATAATTAAGTTAGTTAACGGTCCGAAAAGTCGGATCGTTATAATATACCTATTATATCCCTTGAACTTTAACATGTATATCAAGTTGTCCTCACAATTAGCTTCCGTTAGTTTTTCCATTTGCTGTTGTGTCAAAATGCCTCTTAATCTTTGTTTTTGTGTCAAAATACCCTATGATCTTTAATATTTATATCAAACTACCCCATATATCTTATTTTATTTATCTAACATTATATAATTACTTACCAATTATAAATTTTTTAGAATGGGTAAAAAAAATATTTTTTTCTAATTAAATAATATGTATCGTTTTTTAACACACTATTTTTTATTTTACTTATTTTAATTAAAGTTTATTTAGGATATGAGTTTAATTATAAGTAAATAAAGTTGGTAGGACTCAGAAGGAAGATTTTGATTTCGAATAAGCTGTTTGCTTGGCCTACATAAAGTTCAAGGGGCGAATCTATCACCTAAAACCCGAGGTACAAACTCTCCAAATTTTTGACTATTTTAAATTTTTAAGCTTCAAAAATCTGGTTTTAATTTTTGTAGAAATATCTTGAATGTTGGTTTGTCGAAATATGAAATATTTTGCTTGAATTTCGTGTTTGCATGTGTGAGATTTCACAAATACAAGTTAAAACCATAAATGAAATGTTTTATGATTTTTGAACATCACTAATACTCTGGAACTGTTTTGACAGGATTTGTTGATGAGGTTTGGCCTGGACTCCCAACCTCTGTGACTCCAGTCAATTGGACGGCTACGTCTGATCAACCGGACAAGCACAGAGAGCTTGCATGTTCCATAGTTCCAGCCACCTGCGCCTCCAATCCTACCTTAAATAATTTTTGAAGTTTGTTGTATAGTTTTGCATAATTTTGGGGGTAAAACGGAAATTTTGAAAAAATAAATAAATAAATAACTAATAATATTTTAATATGGTACCGCAAAAGCACACTAATTTGACTTGATATTTAGTTTAATTAAGATTTGTCTTGTGGCGTGTGGTTTGATTTAAGGTTTTGGTGACTAGAGCGAGGAGCTTTAGTATCCGTGAAATTATCGATAGACTTATTTTGCTTTCGAGGTAGGATACACTCCCCTTCTTGTTTTTCTTAAAATGATTGTAGGATACCCAAGCCTGTTTTTATAATTGTTGCTATGAATATTTGATTTTAAAAATCATTTTGAAAATCACATGATTTATGAAATGTTTTTAAAAGGAGAGTATATATGTATCAAATGTATTGGGTCAAAATTATATATATGTAGATACATTATTTTCGAGAGACTTATGTGAGATGTTTTCAGACTTGGGATGATAATCATCCTAGTATGTTAATTGAAATTTCAAACGCCGTCCGATTAGCTATCGGCGATTTATAGTT
The DNA here is from genome assembly GCA_025413485.1 of Ficus microcarpa. NCBI lineage: Eukaryota > Viridiplantae > Streptophyta > Magnoliopsida > Rosales > Moraceae > Ficus > Ficus microcarpa. The sequence continues at coordinate 2,699,181 of CM046381.1, read as the reverse complement.
TTGCTTGTGAGCATTGTTAGACGCTGAAATAGTGTCTTATCGATCAGTTGATTGTGTTAGGCTGGCACTCGTAAGTTATTTACTTATTTTCTGCATCTGTTATTTATGCATAAGTTTATTTTTTACTTCGCACTATTTTGGCCTTATTTTAGTTTTATCTATCCCAGCTAAACTCTTTTGAACTATTTATTTTAAAATGAATCAATTATATCCTACTGGGCTAATAGCTCACTTTTTTTTTTTTGGTTTTAATCTCCCTCCCCTCTCCAAGGAAGTGTTTGGAGTAGCACCAATTAGTTAAGGGTACTACAAGGCCACTACGGTCCAGTGGTTACCTATCTGTATTTTATTTTCAGTCTTTTATTTTCAAGGTCCATAAACCTAAATACTATCTCTCTGAACTGGGTTTGAATGTCTGTGTTTCATTTCCTATTTTTGTTGTTTGTGTGATGATACTGGAGGTTGGATTTTAAAACTTTTTTTTTTTTTTAAGTGAACCCCACAACCACGTAATCCAGGAGACATTGTTGTTATTGGGGTTCCATCTCCAAACCGGATTTATGTTGATTAATTTTTTTATTTTGGATTATGAAATGGCTTTACATAGTGTTGATGTTAAGTATGCATGTCCAAACCGGGCTTATGCGGGGTTTTGTGTTGAATTTGGCTGTTGAACCCGTGGCTTTATTCATCATTTTGTCATATTTGCATTCTCATAGCCGGTTTCCTATATATTTTTTTAACATGTGATGGGCATAACTTGGTTTGTGTCACTAGTTATTGATTTTGTTGTATTGAGGATGTTTTGGGTTGCATTTTTGAATGTTTGACAATACTAAAGGCTGTTTTGGGTCACTATAAAGTTCATTTGCTGCCTTGAGAATGTTTTGGGTTCACTTGAACCATGTTTTGCAGTCCTAAACATTTTTTGTGTCACTAGTTACTGATTTTGCTGTATTAAGGACGTTTTGGGTTGCATTTTAGCATGTTTGACAATACTAGAGGCTGTTTTGGGTCACTACAAAGTTCATGTGCTGCCTTGGGAATGTTTTGGGTTCACTTGAACCATGTTTTGCAGTCCTAAACATGGTTTGTGTCACTAGTTATTGATTTTGAAGGTTTGAGGACCTTTTGGGTTACATTTTAGCATCTTTGACAATACCAGAGGCTGTTTTGGGTCACTAGACAGGTCATTTTCTACCTTGGGAATGTTTTGGGTTCACTTGAACCATGTTTTGCGGTCCTAAACATGGTTTGTGTCACTAGTTACTGATTTTGCAAGTTTGACGACGTTTTGGGTTGCATTTTAGCATTTTGACAATACTAGAGGCTATTTTGGGTCACTACAAAGTTTGTTTGCTGCCTAGGGAATGTTTTGGGTTCACTTGAACCATGTTTTGCAACCCTAAATGTGGTTTCTGTCACTAGTTACTGATTTTGCTGTATTGAGGACATTTTGGGTTGCATTTTTGAATGTTTGACAATACTAGAGGCTGTTTTGGGTCACTACAAAGTTCATTTGCTGCCTAGGGAATGTTTTGGGTTCACTTGAATCATGTTTTGCAGCCCTAAACATGGTTTCTGTCACTAGTTACTGATTTTGCTGGTTTGAGGACGTTTTGGGTTGCATTTTAGCATCTTTGACAATACTAGAGGCTATTTTGGGTCACTACAAAGTTCATTTGCTGCCTAGGGAATGTTTTGGGTTCACTTGAACCATGTTTTGCAGTCCTAAACATGGTTTATGTCACTAGTTATTGATTTTGCAGGTTTGAGGACCTTTTGGGTTGCATTTTAGCATCTTTGACAATACTAGAGGCTGTTTTGGGTCACTAGACAGGTCATTTGCTGTATTACACATGTTTTGGGTTCATATTTTACCATGTTTTGCACTCATAAACCAGATTTGTGTTATGTGCTGGCTTACAAAATAATTTTGTGTTCATTTTTCTTTACGTTTTCTGTCTTGGGAATTCATACTTTAGGGGACTGTTTTCAGGTTCCGGAATGTTTTTACAAGTTTATTTCCTGGTTTACGTTCAACTTTCATCCCTGATTGGCGATGATGTATACAACAAATTTACATATTTTGTATTATAATCTGACTAGTGAGTTAGTTACTTAATATATATTGTCAAATACCGGTATATAAGCACATGTTTGTTGTTAAGGGGCTTAATTGTAGGTTATGCTTGGCATGAACTTGGTTAACCCTGAACCCATGGTTTATATGCCATGGTAGCTGTATATGTATTGGGTCATTGACATGTCTCAGATGAAATATGTCAATCAATTTATACTGAGCTAACTCCTTCTCCTGTGCCTTTTTTATGTAGTTATGTTTTTCTTTTTTGGCTATCGCTTTCTTAAGGAAATGCCTCGAAAAGCGACGGGTGACAGCTATGTTTGGGATCTCGCGAAGGAAAAATGATTCCTTGAAAAAATGGATGACTTCTTGTCTGCTAGTGGCGGTAAGCAGCCCACCATGCAAATTCTTGACTTATGGATCACTCAGTTTAACTCAAAGTTTGGTGGTATACCTGCTTACGGAGTCACATTATATCAAAAAAAAAAAAGAAAGGATGAAGAAAATTTATCGAGGATGGAAGGCGTTGCAAGTACGCACCGACCTTGGATATGATCCGGTGACCGATAGAGTTATTTGCTCAGATGATGCATGGCATAGCTTTGTCCAAATAATTGCATTGTCTTATATCTGCCATGCTGATTCTATTCCTTAACAACGCGACAAGTCCATGAACATGTTCATGATACTTTATTTGTAGGTTTACAAGGAGTGCAACCATCTCCGTCACGAGGGCCTTCACAATAAAGACTTGTATTACAACGTGTTCGAAAAAAATTATGTAGCCGGTGCCTCGAGGTTTGGGTCAGTTACGATGGGAGGTGGCAGTACTCCATCAGTCGACTTTAATTTCTCTATGGACAATTCTGGAACTAATCCAGTTTTAGAGGAGGAAATAATTCCGACCAATGGTGGGCGGCGGGGTTACATGAGAAGAGCGGCCGACGATGTTGGTCTGTCCTGGTCTAGGGGAAGTACTAGTAAGAGGAAACAAAGAGACGCAACAGACGAGCTGACTTACTCAGCAATGTAGGAAATAGTCAACCATTTCCGAAGTTGATCGTAATCGGGCACCAGCAGTGACCAGTCAAGTCGACAGGATCACTTGTTGATGTGCATGAATATTATGAACGAGATAGGTATTCCACAAAACCAGCAGTCGATTATGTGGCACTACTTTGTTGCCAATCCCAAGCTGCAACATACCTTCCATCATCTATCAGATGATAATCGGAGGGGCATTGTTGAGTCCGTTGTCAACTCCTAATCGCCACCGGCCAATTGAGTTTTTAGTTGTTGCATTTTTTTTTAACGTTCTTTTAATTTAGGCATACCATTGACACTATTATTTTTATTCTTCTTATTGCATTCTGGGTTCTTTATTTAGTTCATTTATTTTTAAACATTTAGCTAAATTATTGGTTACGCGATTTTACATTTTTAAGTCTATGGTTGATTTTCTATTTACGTTACTTTATGTTTTGTACCATTTGTGGATACGTAAATAATTATATATTAATACTCAAAATGACAGGGGATGAATATTATAATTGTATTGGGACTAATTAAACATGTTTTGGGAACAACTGATCTATTACAGGTATACAATCAAATTTAGATCCGATCACGTATTTCTCAATATGAACGAGTCTGGTTCCGCAACCGAACATGAAGAAGACAACCAATCCTCAGAAAATGACCAACGCGATGATGACGATTTGTTGGCGATGGCAGTCATTGCTGTGGCTACTAGTAGGCGTAATAGACACAAACCTCTACAACCAATGCATAATTCCAGACTAACTGGCACTCAGCGGGTGGCAGAGATATTAAATGGACATGAAGAAATCATTCAAGATTTGATAAGAATGAAATTAGATACATTCATAGCACTAAGTGACGCATTAGCTTGTAGGGAATTATTGAGGCCAACAGTTACATGAATGTCCATGAGCAGCTGTTCATTTTTTTATCGATTTGTGCACAAGGCGCAATGAACAGGCACATATCGTATTTGTTCCAGCATTCTAGAGAGACAAGTTTACGTACGTTCTATAAAGTGTTGACGGTTATTTGTGCTCTAAAAGACGAATTCATCAAGCCACCCAACTACACAGAGGTTCAACATATCATTACGGAGCACTACTATAAATATAGGTCATTGTTTAATGTACGTTATCGATATATTCACATACTATACAAATATTTAGGAATTTATAAAAAAAAAAAGGGGTTTGGATCAAAATATTTGATTCAGGACATGTAATTAATGCTGGTAGGCATGGTAAACATTTAACTTCTTCGTGCAGGACTGTGTTGACGCTATAGATGAAACACACATACCATGTGTGCCACGAGAGGAAAATTTTGAAGTTTGGATTAATCGAAAAGGTGTTCATTCGCAAAATGTACTAGCCGCCTGTTCGTTCGATATGAAATTTACGTATATGTTGGCCGGCTATGAGGGATCTTGTCATGATGCTAGAATGTTGGAAAAGGCAATAGCATTTCATAGTTTCCCAATACTGTCACCTGGTAAGAGTATGTGTCACATGATAGGACTATTTATAAATAAACCATAATTAGCAAAAATTGAATTGGTTTTCATAATGCGATGTTTAATTTACAGGAAAATTTTATTTGGCTGATTCGGGATACGCGAATAAGGATTGTTTCCTGAGTCCATTTCGATAGGAGACATATCATTTACCCTAATATCGGAAACGTTGTGGAGGACTCGGCACCCGGAGGGAAGTATTTAATTATACGCACTCATCTCTGCGGAATTGCATTGAGCGGACTTTGGTGTATGGAAGGTCAGATTTAAAATACTGAAAGGCATCAATAATTATCCCATGGAAAAACAAGTTATGATTCCAGTGGCTTGTGTGATCGTTCATAATTTTATAAGGATGGTATAGGTTGGGGATCCTATTCTGGAAGAGTATTTGACAGATGGTGTGCCTGTAGGTGAACATGTTGATGTTAACGTGGATGTCGAGTTGCCCAACAGGGCCGATGATGCAGGTCCAATGATTGGAAGCTAGCAAGATGAATCGACACAAGGCATAATGAATCAGAGGAGAGAAGTTTTGGCCGACGAAATGTGGGACAGATATCAACAATTTCCACGGTATAAATCCACTTGAATTAAGGCCTGAGTTATATTTATAAAACTAATTAGCAATTGACATTATTCTTGTTGTATGTTATGGCGATGTAAAAAATATTGTAAAAACTTTAAGGTATGCTGGTGATGAAATAAATTTATTTTTAGTGATAATTGTTTCTTCCATTTTTCAATTTACAACCTACAATGGCATGTAAGCCTCCATTTGGTCAGTTTGTTGGAGATCTGCGTTTGATAAAACGGTTTGAATTGAAATTTTTAATTTTTGAGTTAGTTGACTTTTTAAAAATTAGTTATAAATTTTGTTGACTTTTCAGAAAAAGACAAAAATTGAGATGAAAAAGTACAGTTTAGTTGGAGTTAAACTTGTTATCCAAACGTGGTTAAGTTTGAGTTAGTTAACTTTTTAAAAGCTAGTTATAATTTTTGTTTGTTACTTGAGAGAAAGACGAAAACTGATATGAAAAATGTGAGTTTAAGATGTAAACATATAAGAAAAAAAACAAAAAAAAACTAATATGAAAATTGTAACTTGGAACCTAAGTTATAAACACACATATTTTCAGGTTAAATTTTTTAACTCAAACTTTTTACATTCAAACACTCAACTCAAGTTAAACTTTTCAACCCAAACTTTTTACCAAATGCACAACTCACTAGCCACCAATAAAAGAGTGCAGCTAAGCTCACGTGTTTCATGTGTGTGCGAATTTAATTTTTGATGTTATTTTAACATATATATGTTATATATTTTTTTCACAACATAACTATAAATTTTTATATTTTAAAGGAGATTGTTTTTTTTTTTTTTTTAATTTATTGTTTTCTTAAGAGTTTAGTATAACCATATATAATGAATGACTAACAATTAAACAACAAGTAGAATAAAAAGGAGTTTTAGATTAAAAAATTGATTTAGGATTTATACGAGAAAATAGTATTTGAGCGGACTAGAAGAAGTATACGTTTAAGTGTGAAAAGTATTGACAAAGGTCATGTTTGGGGGGAAAAAAAAGTTTAAGGATTGCAAGAACAAATATATAAATAGGAACACATTAAAGAATTTATTCCAATATGAAACAACTTAAAAAAAAAATGCATTTCATGAAAATAAATTTAAAAATAAAAATAGATGTTAAATAGGGGGAACATTTTAAAAATTAAGTCAATAAGGCAATTACAAAAAAGAAAGCTTTTATAAATACCATAGTTGGAAAAATAATATTTTTATAATTATGAAAAAAGAATTTTATGTTTGGACATATTCAGAAAAAAAAATTATTTTTACTACAGAAAAAGTTGAAAAGAATGTCTTAATGAATTATATTAAACACAGAAAAAGTTGACAGACAGAAAATGAAAACAAATAACAAAGAGGGAAATAGGGGGGAAAAAAAAACAACCTCCTAGGTATTTACAATATATAAACTACATGAATACCCAAAAAAAGAAAAAGAAAAAAGAAAAAACATGAACCCAAAAAAGGCGGAATACATTATACTTTAAAGGAATAAAAAAAAAAAAGACAAAGGAATAAATAAAAATTGATTGAACATGACAAAATATAAAAAAAGATGTAATAACTTTATCAGAATTTTGAACACTGTTTTGTGAGGAGAGCTACAGTAACAAACTCATTTAAAAATGAAAAAAAGACAGAGTAAAGTAAAAACTGAATAGCATGACAAAATATTAAAAAGGACAAAATTCCTTTACCAAAATTTTGAACAGTGTTTTGTGAGAGTATCTAACTACTCTTCCATATATGTAATAGACTATTCAAAGAACACTAAAACGGTGTAGTTTTGTTTTGTTTTTTTGGATTCTACGTCTCCTCCAAAGGAGTGAATTAGTAAAATAGTCTAATGAGATTATAAAATTTGCAAAATAACCTTTAAAAAAATTTTATTAGCAAAATAACTTTTGCTTGAAAAAAATAATTCAAAAACAAAATAATAAGATTAAAAAAATACAAAAAACATAAAAACAAACCAAAAAAGAGTTCAAGCCCTCTGTTCTCCTTCTTCCTTCTTCTTCTTCGTCTTCGACCTCCCGCAGGAGAAAGAGTAAGCAAAATAGCCCTCTGTTCTCCTTCTTCTTCTTCATCTTCGACCACCTGCAAGAGAAAGAGTAAGCAAAAAATCACCCTTGTTCTTCGCTCTCCTCCCATTGTTCCCTGTTCTTCTTCTTCTTGCCTCGACCTCCTGCAAGAGAAAGCATTTGTCTCTTTGTTAAGCAAAAGAACATTTACCCCAGTTTTCAATTTTATGGATTTTCATTGATGAGTAGGATTTATGTTGATGAAATTTTGCTCGTACCAGGCTGAATTCAGAGCCCAGAGCAAATGCTGCGTAGAAAAATTTTATTGGACCATGATCGTGTACTAGCTTGTGCTTTTTTTTTTTTTTTTTTTTTTTGGTTATTTATAGATTCCATTACTTGTTTGGTGCTTTTACATTTGGAGTTGATTGAAAAAAGAAAACGTAATACTTTGGCATTTTTATGATATTCCCATGGCTTCAGGAAGATAAGTAGCAACATTAAATACAAAATATCGTCTTGCTCTTGTTAAAAACCCTCAAAAATTGAGACATGTTTCAGTTATTCACGGTCTCTTAATATACGAAAGAGTCAAAGATATGATTTTCTTGGTTAGGTATTGATGTGTATCATGTATCAGAACGTTCCTAAGAATTCAGGGGGAGGTTTGATGCGTACATTCTAGTTGAAAAAGTTTTCAACTGATTTGCTTGGTATTCCCTTTCATTTTGTGCATCAATTTCATTATTAATTTCTCTTTTTATTTTCATTTGAAAAAGTTCTCAACGATGAACAGTATTTAGTTTATGTATGATTTGCCTCCAAACCTTCGGAACGACCACGGAACGACCACTGAAAAGTGCGGAACGACCACACGGAATGACTTTTTAATATTGACTTTTTTTCTTAATTTTTTCCGTAGAGCGAAAACACCAAAAAACCATACCAATGACTTAAGTCATGTATGATTTGCCTCCAAACCTTCGGAACGACCATGGAACGACCACTAATTTTGACTTGGAAATGTTGACTTTTTTCAAATTTTTTACCGTTAAACGAAAAAATTAAAAAAAAAATTGCCAACGACAAAAGTCATGCATAACACGCCCATAAACCTTCGGAACGACCAGGAACGACCGCGGAACAACCACCGAAAATGACGGAACGACCACTAATTTTGACTTGGAAATGTTGACTTTTTTTAAATTTTTGCCATCAAATGAAAAAATTTTCAAAAAATCACCAAGAACTAAAGGCATGTATGACAAGCCTATAAACTATCGGAACGACCAGGAACGACCACGGAATGACCACCCAAAACGGCGGAACGACCACTAAAAAGTCACTTGAAAATGTTGCCTTTTTTCAAATTTTCTACAGTTAAATGAAAAAATTAAAAAAAAAGTCACCAACGACTAAAGGCATCTATAAACCATCGGAACGACCAGGAACAACTACGGAACGACCACCCAAAATGGCGAAACGACCGCTAAAAAGTCACTTGAAAATGTTGACATTTTTCAAATTTTTTACCGTTAAATGAAAAAATTAGAAAAAAGTCACCAACATCTAAAGGCATGTAGGAGAAGGCCATAAACCCTCAAAACGACCAGGAACGACCGCGGAACGACCATCCAAAATGACGGAACGACCTCTAAAAAGCCTTTGAAAATGTTGACTTTTGTGAAATTTTTTACCGTTAATTAAAAAAATTAGAAAAAAGTCACCAACTATTAGAGGCACGTATAAGAAGCCCATCAATCATCGGAACGACCAAGAACAACCACGGAACGACCATCCAAAAAGGCGGAACGACCTCTAAAAAAGACTTGGAAAATGTTGACTTTTGTCAAATTTTTACCGTTAATTGAAAAAATTAGAAAAAAGTCACCAACTACTAGAAGCTTGTATGAGAAGCCCATCAACCCTCGGAACAACCCGGAACGACCGTGGAACGACCATTGAAAAGTGCGGAACGACAACTAAGAAGTCTTGAAAAATGTTGATTTTCTTCAAAAATTTTACTGTTAATTGAAAAAATTAGAAAAAAGTCACCAACTACTAAAGACATGTATGAGAAGCCCATCAACCCATGGAACGACCAGGAACGACCGCGGAACGACCATCCAAAAAGGCGGAACGACCTCTAAAAAGACTTAAAAAATGTTGACTTTTGAGAGATTTTTTACCGTTAATTGAAAAAATTAGAAAAAAGTCACCAACAACTAGAGGCATGTATGAGAAGCCCAAAAAATCTCGGAATGACCAGGAACGACTACGGAACGACCATCCAAAAAGGCGGAACGACCTCTAAAAGTAACTTGGAAAGTGTTGACTTTTGTGAAATTTTTTATCATTAATTGAAAAAATTAGAAAAAAGTCACCAATAACTAGAGACATGTATGAGAAGCCCAACAAACCTCGGAACGACCAGGAACGACCGCGGAACGACCATCCAAAAAGGCGGAACGACCTCTAAAAAATAACTTGGAAAGTGTTGACTTTTGTGAAATTTTTTACCGTTAATTGAAAAAATTAGAAAAAAGTCACCAACTAATAGAGGCATGTATGAGAAGCTCATCAACGTCCGGAACGTCCAGGAACGACCGCGGAACGACCATCCAAAAGTGCGGAACGACCACTAAAAAGTCACTTAGAAAAGGTTGACTTTTCCAAATTTTCTACCGTTAAATGAAAAAATTCAAAAAAAATCACAAACTACAAGAGGCTTGTATGAGAAGCCCATCAACGTCTGGAACGACTAGGAACGACTGCGGAACGACCATCCAAAAGTGTGGAACGACCATTGAAAAGTGCGAAACGACCACTAATTTTTTTGGTCATTCCGCACTTTTGGATGGTCGTTCCGCGGTCGTTCTTGGTCGTTCCGGACGTTGATAAGCTTCTCAACATGCTTCTAGTTGTTGGTGACTTTTTTCTAATTTTTTCAATTAACGGTAAAAAATCTCTCAAAAGTCAACATTTTTCAAGTCTTTTTAGAGGTCGTTCCGCCGTTTTCCATGGTCGTTCCGCGGTCGTTCCTGGTCGTTCCGAGGTTTTTTGGGCTTCTCATACATGCCACTAGTTGTTGGTGACTTTTTTTTTTAATTTTTTCAATTAACGGTAAAAAATTTACTAAAAGTCAACATTTTTCAAGTCTTTTTTAGAGGTTGTTCCGCCTTTTTGGATGGTCGTTCCGCGGTCATTCCTGATCGTTCTGAGGTTTTTTGGGCTTCTCATACATGTCTCTAGTAGTTGGTGACTTTTTTCTAATTTTTTCAATTAATGGTAAAAAATTTCACAAAAGTCAACACTTTCCAAGTTACTTTTAGAGGTCGTTCCGTCTTTTTGGATGGTCGTTCCGTGGTCGTTCCTAGTCGTTCCGAGGTTTTTTGGGCTTCTCATACATGTCTCTAGTAGTTGGTGACTTTTTTTTAATTTTTTCATTTAACGGTAAACAATTTGAAAAAAGTCAACCTTTTCAAAGTCCTTTTAGTGGTCGTTCCGCTATTTTGAATGGTCGTTCCGATGTTTTATCGGCTTCTCATACATGCCTTTAGACGTTGGTTACTTTTTTTTAATTTTTTCATTTAATGGTAAAAAATTTGAAAAAAGTCAATATTTTCAAGTCAAAATTAGTGGTCGTTCCGCACTTTTTGGTGGTCGTTCCGAAGGTTTATAGGCTTGTCATACATGCCTTTAGACATTGGTGACTTTTTTATTTTATTTTTTCATTTAACGGTAAAAATTTTGAAAAAAAGTCAACATTTCCAAGTCAAAATTAGTAGTCGTTCCGCACTTTTCGGTGGTCGTTCCGTGGTCGTTCCTTATCGTTCCAAACGTTTAGAGGCAGATCATACATGTCTTTAGATGTTAGTAACTTTTTTTTTATTTTTTTCATTTAACGGTAAAAAATTTTAAAAAGTCAACATTTCCAAGTCAAAATTAGTGGTCGTTCCGCACTTTTCGGTGGTCGTTCCGTGTCGTTCTGAACGTTTATAGGCTTTTCATACATGACTTTTGTCGTTGGCAACTTTTTTTTTTTTTTTTTTTTTCATTTAACGGTAGAAAATTTGAAAAAATTCAACATTTCCAAGTCATTTTTAGTTGTCGTTCCGCCCTTTTCGGTGGTCGTTCCGAACGTTTATAGGCTTCTCATACATGACTTTTGTCGTTGGCAACTTTTTTTATTTATTTTTTCATTTAATTGATTCATATGCAAAGGTCTTACAAGGACTCAAAAGAGATCATAAACTGGCTCTTCAAATCCATTCAGCGCGCTTTATGGCACTATTCAAATTTGATTCTTCCTGTTGTAATAGTTTTTTGTGATCTGTAAGAACTACAAACGTTATTGCAAGGCCTGTCGAAGGTCTAGGTTAGAGGAAATTTGGTGTGTTGGAATGTAGTTGATAAAACATATATAATCTATTATCTATGTTTTTGGCATCTGGCAAATTAAGCTCGTGGCTTTCCGTTTCTAGCAAGTTAGTTTTTGAAATATTTGTTTCTTTGGCAAGGCAAATATGGGGAAAGCCATAGGATTTTCTTTAGGAGTGCTTTACTGAGTGCTGATATGTAGGAAAATCTAACCTTTTTGTCAAGCTTGGGTTAATTTTATGTGAACAAAAAACATTCCAGTTTTATTAAATGGCTTCTTTGTGATTATATAAGATTTGCTTATAATTTATCTTAATTTTATGTAGTCATATGCCACACAGCAAGTAGTCAATTTTGTTAATCATCCAAAAGCACAAATTGTTTCTACTTCTAGTGTCGCCATTGATTCTGCACATCAAAATATGCCAAATAAAGAATAGCTTGTCAACTGTTTTGTTAAGTAGACATGCTTGAAGTTCCGTTATGTTTGATGTGGTTAACAATTATTTACATTACGGGATTATTGTAGTTTGTTTAATAACCTTGTTAATTGCCACTTTGGCATATCTGTAATTTGGCAGTATACAAGTTTCTACGTGAAATTATATGTTTTTTTTTTTTTTTTGGGAGCTCTGGAGATGAAGGAGAAGAAGAACAGAGGGAGGGAGATGAAGAAGAAGAACAGAGGGAGAAGGAGAAGAAGAACAGAGGAGAAGAAGAACAGAGGGAGTGAGACGAAGAAGAAGAACAGAGGGAGAAGGAGAAGAAGAACAAGGGGAGTGTTTTTCAGTTTTTTGTAGAACAGAGGGAGAAGGAGAAGAAGGGAAGGGAATGAGGAAGAAGAAGAAGCGCAGGAAGGATAGGAAGGAAGGGAAGGGTGAAGTTCAATGCCCATCAACCAGAAGAAGAAGATGCGCAGGAAGGAAGGAAGGAAGGGAAGGAGCTCTCGAACTCAGGAATAGGAGCTAAATCACTCCTCGAAGGAGTTAATTATTTATTTTAATTTACTTTCTTGTTTTTTTAAACACAGTCAGCTTTTTTTGAATTAAAAAAATTGAAAATAAAATGGAAAGTCATTTTGCTAATTTAAGTTTGTGGTTAGGTCATTTTGGCAAATTCCTACATTCAAACCCTAACCCTAAATCCCAAATCTAAAAATCCTAAACCAGACCCAAATCAACAACCCTAACCCAAATACCCTAATTCAACTAGCCCACCATCGCCACCACCAGAGCAACACCATAGGACGGAGCCGCCACCAACAGAAAGAGCAGTCGCCGACCTCAATGTAGTATCTGTCGAAAGCAAAAGCCGACAACAATCTACTACAACCAAAAACCTCGGCGTAGCCACTGTGCTGCCATCTTTGCAACTTTGCCCGATCTCAAACGTCATTGACACCAAACCCCAATCAATTCACCTGCAAAAAAATCCAACAAATCCCAAAGAAGAAGATTGAAAGGGAAACATGTCGCTCAAAAAAGAAACTTGATGGATTCCATATCAAGCAACCTCGTCATCATCGCGATCCTAACATCATCGCAATCCGTCGTTGTTGCTGCTTTGATCTCGGTCGACGAGATGGCGGGGAGAGAGAGAGAGAGAGAGAGAGAACATAGAGGGGAAGAAAGGTAAGGGGATATGTTGTGTAGGAATAAAATAAAAGTAAAAGAAAAAAAAAAAGGCATAATACTAATGAATTAAAACATAAAAATTGCTTATTTCAATAGTTGTTGGCTATTCAAGAGACATATTTCTTTTATTTTTATTTCACTTGAATACTCCATTAATATTTTTCATGTGGTTATACAAATTTCTTAAGAAAAGAAATGATGAAGAGCAATTTAGAGTTTAGAACAATTTAGAACAATTTCGTGGGATTTTTTTATTTTATTTTCATTTATGGTAAATGTGGTGTTTGTTTTTTAATTATTTAATTAAAAAAATTATTTTCATTTATATGTATGTGGAGATATGAGCATTTTTATGATTTTAAGGTAATTTTGTTGTAGGGTAAAAATATATTAAAATTATTTATTGATATTGTGGGGATATTTATTAATATTGTGAATGTAAATAAAATCACCCTAAAATATTTAAGAGGCATCAAGATGAATTTATACATGTACCTACTATATTAAAGTTAAATAAAAAGAGCTATTATATTAAAATTAAAAAAAAAAAGAAAAAAAAAAAAAAGAAAAATCAAGAAAGCTAAGGGCGCCATGGCCCCCCTGCCGCCACCCCCCTCCTCTTCCGCCATTGCCTAATATCAAGAAATTGATTGCACGCAGGTTTTGTGGTCAAAGTTTGTTCCGAGATCATCAGTCGCGGGGGAGAAATGGCAGAGATTGTAGTAGGCCCTATCATTGACAAGCTGGTAGACTTACTATTGGACGAGGCAAGATTGTTCAAGGGAGTCCACAAAGACGTCGAGAGTCTAAAGGCTGAACTGGAAAGCATCAAGTGTTTCTTGAAAGATGCAGAATCAAGGTCGAGGAAAGGAGACGTCAAAGACGGCGTGAAGATTTGGGTGAAACGAGTAAGGGACGAAGCTAATCACATAGAAGACGTGATTGACGAATACCTTCGCCACGTAGCACCACGCCGTCATGAAAGTGGATTCGTTGGTTTCCTTCAGAAGATACATCGCTCGGTCAAACAGATAAAAGCACGTCATCACATTGCTTCTGAAGTTCGAGACATTGAGATGTCAATACGCAAGATCAAGGAGAGAAGTGAAAGATATGATTTCCGATCTTCCTCGGAAGATGGACCCAGTGGCACAAGCACTACAGCTGCAGAACATTACGACCCACGGTTGGATTCCATTTTCATTGAAGAAGATGATGTTGTGGGCATTGATTCAAAACGAGATGATTTGATAAGCATGTTGGTTGATGGAGCATCCACGCGTACGGTGATTTCATTAGTAGGCATAGGTGGAGTGGGGAAGACTACTCTGGCAAGCAAAGTCTACGAGAATGAAGTGATTAAAAAACACTTTAATTGCCGATGTTGGATCACCGTGTCTCAGTCCTATGACTTGAAGAAGAAACTTCAAAGTATGGCCACACAGCTTTTCATAGATGAGGAAGGCCCCGGTGACAGAACAGATGAGATTGAAGGCTTAATCAGGTCATTAAGAGAAGTTTTGAATGCACGGAGGTATATGGTTGTTTTTGATGATGTATGGGATGTGGAGTTTTGGGAAGTCATAAAACATGCTTTGCCTCCGAATGATAAAGGTAGCAGGGTAGTTGTCACAACGCGTAATGACACAATCGGTGCTTTTGCTTCTCAAGAGAACTCATGTGATCGTGTCCATAAACTGGAGCCTATGTCGGAGGACATGGCTTGGGAATTGTTTTGCAAAAAGGCATTCCAATCTAAGAAGTCTACGAGTTCTTCATGTCCTGGGGAGTTGGAGGAATTGTCTCGTAAAATTGTTAGCAAATGTCAAGGCCTGCCACTAGTAATTACTGCTATGGCTCGTTTATTATCAACGAAAGAGAAGATTGTGTCAGAATGGCAAAACGTTCTGGAGAATATAAGCACTGAGTTTGAAAGTAATCGCCAGCTTGCAAGGACTTTAAAGATACTCTCCTTGAGTTATGATGATCTGCCGTACCACCTTAAATCTTGCTTTTTGTACTTTGGCATTTTTCCAGAGGACTATTTAATTGCTGATGCAAGATTATACAGGCTGTGGATTGCCGAAGGTTTCATAAAGCCTAGAGGAGACAAGCAACCTGAAGAGATCGCTAAAGAGTACCTAGAGGAGCTCATTCATAGAAACTTAGTTCAAGTCTTACATTTAGAGTGTCAAACACATAATAGGATGTGCAAAGTTCATGACATGATGCGTGAGGTCATCTTACTGAAGATGGATGAATTAGGTTTCTGTCAAATTTTGGATAAAAAGAACTCAAGATTTAGAAAGAAGTATCGTCGTCTATCCATCCATGGAGGCGTGGAAAATGTTCAAGAGA